>ML824004.1:28699-49312 GCA_009831015.1 Picea engelmannii
ATATATCAACATTTTGTTTCATGTTTTGTATATCACTTTGTTTATGGTTTATGATTACTTTAGCTATCTAAATCAAATTCAAATGATATAATTTTATTACTGTTATCCATATCTTGTCTCTTCCAAATCGATAAAAGACATAAAAATTCTTAATTCAGTTTGTGAATGATAGCTTTGTCTTCTTCATAAATCAAATTGTTATATATAAGTTTTCTGCATAATAGGTTTCCCTTAGTGCAGAGATTTATAATCATAAGATTGTTATGATTTTCTTTTATGACTTGTTTGTCCTGTAAAACACTTCAAGGAGCAGCATAGCTGATCGTTTACGAGAAGCTTAAAGACTAAACGGCGTGAATTTCTTCCTCCAACCAACTTAGAAGTTATCATACATAGGGTAGACTTGGAGCGTTTCTAGGTCAACTAGTACATTATTTATTGTTTTATTAAGTAGTTTAATTTAGATATAATCATAATTAGATTTATATTAGATTGTTTAATTTCAGTAAATATATTAGATTGTTTAATTTCAGTAAATATATTAGATTGTTTAATTTCAATAATGTTTATTTCTTTTTCATAAAATATAGAAAATCAAAAAGAGATTCTTGGCTGTCTTAGGGCAGAATATACATGAGTTTTGCAGGTTTTAATCAAATATGTAGGTTGTTCATAGTGTACATTTGTGAATAAGAAATATTATAGATGATAATTAGATAGTTGATTTGAGTTATTATAAGAGTAATTTGTAGTTTGTAGATAGAATAGTTAGAATAGTCTATATTTAGTATATTAGTTCCTTTTCTTTGCTTTATTAGCTTCTAGTTTCCTTTATTTTAGTTAGTTAGTTTAGTTTGTTTCATTAGTTGTATTTAATTTAGTTTGTTTTAGTTTGTTTTAGATAGTTTAATTTGTTTATTAGTTTAGATAGATTAATTAGCTCAGATCAATTCTCTCTTTGGTTTTATTAAAAGACCTTAGAGCGGCCAACAGATCCATTAAACTCGTTAGGGTTGTCCATTCCAAACGGCTTGGGTTATTTAGACAACCCTGGACCGGTTCCACTCTCCCAGTTGACGGACGGTCAATTTCGTCCATCAACAAATGGCGCTAGAATGAGGGCCAGAGATTAATTAATGGAATGAGGTGGTTGCAAGACTCCTCCGCCACCTAATCGCACACCTATAGTGACTAGAAGCCATTCACAAGATAATATCCCCCCTCAAACAACAACTAGTTCAACCGAAGATCCACAGATCACAGTTGAGCCAGCAACCCCTAATCCTACAAGTGGTGATTTTCAAGAGATCATTCGTCAATCTCTTATCAGAACACATAGTTCCTTAGCAAGTATTAGGCAACCAAACCGCCCGTGGGGTCAACCTTTAGACTTCTCTGATATCAGAGAACAGTTAGGTGACATAGACCTCACTGTGAATCCTACAGGTCCAAACACAAATCCTGCTGCAGGAGGATCTAGGATACCTCCTTCACTGCCTCCCTCATCTCCTTCTTCTTCTGGAGGAGATTCCTCTTCTGATGAAGGTACATCGCCTTCTCACCCTTCTACACCTACTACCCCAATGGAAAATCATAACAACCCTGCTAGACCTTGGTTGGACCAGGATGCCGTAGCTGTACCTGGAGACCAACACCCTTTACCTAAGCACCCGAAGAAATGGCTTCCTAAGTTTGACCCTGATTCAAAACAAATAGCTGAAGATCATATCAAAAATTTTATGTTAGCCATCAGACTTCGTAATGTTGAACATGAAGATGTTGTCTATAGGTTGTTCCCTTACACCTTTGAGGGTAATGCATCCACTTGGTACTTCTCCCAACAGCCCCACACCATAGTGTCTTGGGAAAAGTTTAAGTCATGCTTTTTGGAAAAATTCGGAGATGGCAAACCTCCTGAAGTCTTAGTCATGTATCTTTCAAACTTAAAAATGAATGCAAAAGAAAAAGTTAAAGATTTTAATCAAAGATTTTTAACACTTAAGAACAGAATCCCTGCAAACTCTATGCCTGCTGAGAGTCTTGTAATAGCTTACTACACCAAAGCTCTACATCAAAGTATAGCTATTTGGGTGAAAAGATCCAAAAAGGCCACGTTGTTAGAAGCCTTTGAAGAGGCTACACAAATTGAAAAAGACATACTTAGCCTTACGGATTCTTCTGGCAATGAAACTGAGAATATTTCTTCTTCCAAAAAGAAGATTGAAATTCTCCCCAGACCTACACAAAACAAAACACAACCTGAAAATTCTGATTTGGAAAATTTAACTAAAGTTGTACAAAAACTATCTAATCAAGTTATTGATTTAAAAAGGTCGACTGAGGAAGCCTCTTCGAGCAAAGGACCCTACAAACCCCCTTTCTGAAAGCCTTTTCAAACCAACCGGCCTAATCCTAATCTTGAAGGCTTGAACCTAGAAAGTTTGCAATGTGCTCTCTAGACAATCCTAGGAGCCCAAGATGACTTGATCCCTCCTGACATCCCTCAAGAGGAAGTTAAGCAGGAAACAACTCAAGAAGAAGAGTCTTCTCCAAATATCTTTGGAGATTTCTCAGATAGTATCTTTCAAGCCAACTTCGAGACTGTTCACCCTTACAACACTAGGAGCAAGACTGCAAACAAACCTCTTATCGAGAACACTACAACTTTACCTCCAAAGACATCTAAATTAGTAGAAATTAAACAGAGTAATGCTAGCCCCATATTAGATTATGATGTTGTTGAAGATCTTAAGAAATTACAGGCTAACATTTCTATTTATGAGTTGTTGAAATTTCCATTTTTGTTACAGAAGATGTTGCAAAATATTTTAGACAATGGCAAGAATGGTAATTCAAACAACAATAAGGTTGTGCACAACAAAGTGCCATAGAAGACTTCCACTAAAAACAGTCCTGATACTCAAGATAAAGGAAGCCTTCCTGTAACTCCTGTAATTAATGTAAATAACAATGTAAATAGTGTAAATAATTCAGATAAAGTAGTCTTAGAGAATGCAAGTAAGAAACCACAAGCTACCACTCTAAATACTCACAAGAATGTTCCTCCTTTTCTTTTAACTTTCGAAATCTTCAACAGAAATGTGCATAATTGTATGGTTGACTCAAGAGAATCATCAAATGTGATGCCCTGGTCAGTCTGCCAAAAGATTAACGCCGAAGTAGAACCATCTTCTTTGAAAATCATACATCTTGATCGAATATATGTTAAAGTTATAGGCGAACTGAAAAACGTATTGATTATATTATCGTCTAACCCTAAGGTTCATCAGGTTATTGATATAATTATGGTGGATATTCCAGAAGTGTATGGTATGTTTTTTAGCAGGGACTGGTCGGAGCAGCTACATGGTTACTTCGCAACGGACTGGTCTCACTTATGGCTTCCAGAAAATGGTAAGCCCAACAAGATCAGGGTGAATCGTGAGCGTTACCTCAAGTTCACGGTAATAGACTTGAATGACCCCAATGAACCATATACACCTCCGACAGATTCACCTGAAGTCCAAGGGATGGACACCTACTTCGGAAATTTCATGGCTAAAGTTTCACCTATCAACAATCCAGAACAGCAGTCCAAGATCTCAGCATGTACGCAACCAACAACTTCTATCCAACAATCCTGTGAACCCGATGGAAATCAAATTTGGTCTTTATATTTCGAGGGTTCCAAGTCTAAAGAAGGAGCTGGTGCAGGCTGTATCATTATCGATCCGGCAGGTAACAAAACATTATTGGACTGTAGATTAGAATTTGAATGTACTAACAATATTGCAGAATATGAGGCTTTATTACAAGGTCTCAGAAAAGCCTTAGACATGAACATTCAAAATCTAGTTGTATTCGGTGACTCTGAGATAGTGGCCAGACAGGTGAGAAATTCTATACATTGTCTTACCCCGCATCTCAAATGTTACTAGTCTGAGGTATGGAGTTTAATAAATGAATTTTCTACTTTTAATATAAATTCCATTCCTAGATCAAGTAATATTGAAGCAGATCTACTTGCTAATGTTGCCTCTAAAATTCTTCCTGCAGAAGGCTTATCTCCAAACGCATTCTCCGTGGAGCTATTATTTCGACCATCTATTCCTGACAATATCACGAACTGGAGAGTATTTGATGATGATCAGTAGATCATTAACTTTTTGCACATGGAGGAAACTTTTCAAGACGCTGTGATAGATGGATAAACACACGACGACAATTTGCATGACTTTACGGTAATACCTAATCCAAAATTTCTTGAAGATCTATTGGACATGGTAAATCCCTTAGCCAAATCTGTTGTTAGATTAGAAAATTTTTATGATTTTGAAGATAAATTTAAAAAGACGGTCAATTGTAAAACCAACAGATCCTCATTGTCTTATGAAAAAGTCAATTTAGGGACTAGTGAAAATCGTTAGTGTATTAACTTAGGCTTGGGATGTTCTAAACAAGAAAAAACGGCTTTTGTTAAATTATTTAAATAATTAAAGGATGTCTTTGCTTAGACTTACGAAGATATTAAGACGTTTGATCCTAATATTATATAGCATGTCATCCCAATGAAGCCCCAAACCTTGCCTTTCCAACAGAAACTGAGGAAAATGCATCCTAAACTAGAACCGACCGTACAAAAAGAATTGAATAAACTCCTAATTGCTAAAATAATTTTTCCTTTTAGACACACTCAATGGGTATCCAACCTCGTCCCAGTGCGGAAGAAAAATGGAGAAATTTGACTTTGTGTCGATTTCTGGAACCTCAACAAAGCGTCTGATAAAGATAATTATCCTATCCCTCCCATGGAACAGATACTTCAACAAGTATCTGGTTCCGAGAGGCTATATTTACTAGATGGTTTCTCCGGATACAACCAAGTCTTGATGTCTCCGTCAAACCAGTTAAAAACTATCTTCCGTACCCCGTGGGGCACTTATGCTTATCGCAAAATGCCTTTCGGATTGATTAATGCTGGTGCTACCTTTCAGAGAGCAATGGATATTGCTTTCCAAGGCTTGATAAATCACTCCATAGTAGTCTACTTAGATGATGTGACCGTTTATTCCAAAAACAAAGACGATCATCTAGCTCACTTACGAGCCGTTCTGCTACGATGTCGTAAATACGGCATCTCCTTGAATCCCAAGAAGTCCATCTTTGCAGTGGAACAAGGTAAATTACTAGGATTCATTGTGTCTAGTGATGGAATGATTATCGACCCCGAGAGGACCCAAGTCATCGCTAAACTTCCCCCACCTACCTCTAAAAAATCCATGCAGTCCTTCCTAGGCCAGATTAATTTCGTGAGAAGATTTTTCCCTAGTTTCTTCGAAATGGTCAGACCTCTCCAGAACCTGATTAAGAAGTACACACTGAAAACCAAGATTTTAACGATATAAAGAAGGCCATAATTGATGCTCCGTCTCTCATGAGCCTTGATTTCTCTCAAGACTTTACACTCTATACTTTTGCCTCCGATCGTTCCTATGCCGCAGTCCTAACTCAAAAGAATTCTGAGAGAAACGAAGTACCCATCACCTTTACGAGCTCTACTTTCAAAGGTGCTGAACTTAACTACCCAGCAGTCGATTGGCAAGCCTACATTGTATTCAAGGTAGTTAAGCATTTCCGGTCTTATATTTTGAAGTCAAGGATGAAGGTCATTGTTCCTTACCCTGCCGTTAGGAACTTGTTAGTGCAAAAAGAGTTAGGAGAGAAAAGAGCCAACTGGGTCACCTCCTTACAGGAGTATGACTTAGAAATCACTCCAGCTTAGATTGTGAGACGCCAAGGGTTGTGTAAATTGGTAGTTGATTCAGAAACTAAACAACAAGAAGATAGTGACACGTCAGACCTAGCATAACGCGATCAGAGTTTTATTTGTTGCACAAAAAACCTCGTAAGTCCTTGGTACGACGATATTACATTTTGTCTTCAACATGGATCAACACCTCATCACCTTGACCCTGCCAAGAGAAGAGATTTGAGACTAAAGTCCGCCTCCTTTCATCTAATTAATGGTATATTGTCTCGTCAGAATTTTGATGGCGTACTGATGCATTATCTTGAAAAAGACGAAGCAGAAAGTGTCTTGCTTGAGTTGCATGCAGGAGAAGCTAGTGGTCACTTCGGTGGCGATACCACTGCTCATAAGGTTTTAAGAGCCGGTTATTACTGGCCAACGCTTTTTAGAGACACCCATGCCTTATGTCGTAAGTGTATCATTTGTCAGAAAGCATTAGGGCGATTGCAAAAACCAGCCTTCCCTTTGCAGCCCATTACAATTGATTCTCCTTTACAGCAATGGGGCCTTGATATCATTGGTCCTATTAACCCTCCATCCTCACAACATCACAAGTATATTGTGATATCCACTGATTACTTTACTCGATGGTATGAAGTCGCCTCGCTAAGAAATGTTAACACAAGTCAGGTGATCAACTTTCTGAATTCGAATATCATCACCCGTTTTGGCATCCCTGATTGTCTAGTCTTTGATAACGCTTCATACTTTTCTTCTCTTGAGATGAGTGAGTTCGCCTTAGAGAAGGGAATAAATATTAAGTATTCCGCGAGTTACTACCCCCAGGGTAACGGCTTAGCAGAATCAACCAACAAGAACTTGATCAAGATTATCAAGAGAACCGTGGCTGAAAATCACAAGAACTGGCACAACGCACTGCTAAATGCACTGTGGGCTAATAGAGTAACACCCAAAGCTGCTATAGGTAATTCCCCCTTTTTCATCGTTTATGGCAGAGAAGACATTCTGCCACCTCATATTCTTCTTCCTTCGCTTCAATTGTCACAAAAGATTCAAGAAGAAGAATGTCCCTCTTTAGAAATCCGTATTAACGCTTTGATGAAGTTAGAAGAAGTAAGAACCCAAGCCAAGCGTAAACTAGATCAACATCAACAAATGATTAAAACTTGGTTCGATTCTAGTTCTGCTTCTGATAGAAATTTTGAAGTAGGCGATCTCGTCTTGAAGTGGGACAAACCACACGAAGGGAAGGGTGAACACACTAAATTTCAAAATTTGTGGCTTGGGCCATTTTTAATTGCTAAAAAGTTGGTTCCTAGTTCCTTTCGTTTGCGGAATATTGAAGGGCAGCTTGACACCTATCCGGTGAATGGCCAAGCCCTGAAAAGATACTTTGCCTGATTTCCATCCTTGTATATTATGTAAATATTTCCTTTTGTTTTATTTTGTTTTTGGTTTTTGATTTGAATGATTAGTTTGGTGTGTTTTTTGAAACATATGCATGCCTGTGCACTGAGCCATTCAGACAAAGACCATAAGAAAATCTCTTCGCTGAAATAACTTCTGAGAAATTGTACAAACATCTGTGATATTTCTGAAAATGATACACATGTTGGAAAATTTTGTTTGAAAGAAGTTTACTAATTTCAATCTCTGAGTGAAGTTTGTCATGATCATCTTTATCTTTTTACGCTGTCCCTTTTCCATAAAGGAATGACTCAAAAGGATGTCTCCCTTTCAAAGTAAGTTGTTTTAGAAATAAAACATTTCTAGAGCTGCATAAAGGGCAGTATAAAAAAAAAAAAAAAAATTCTGATGAGGTCTGAAAAATATGACAAAATATCAAGATTTTTCAGCGTCACCCCGCTCAACTATTTACCAAAGAAAAACAAAATAAAAATATTAATAAGAGCTGTGGGAAGTGTTTGTAAACCCACCAGGATATTGAACAGGTCCGCTGGCAGCGGGTAAATGCAAGCATGGCGCCAAGACAACTTCGTCGGGGTACTGAACAGGCCTGTTGGCAGCGAAGCAATGTCGGGTAAATGAAAATCTGTAAAATTATATATAAAAAAAAAAACCTCTTCTAAAGTCCTTTATTCTAATCTAGAACTTCTTGACAGGATACAGATGTTCGAGTGGGTTAAATGGAAACCCTGTCGAGGCTATGGACGCCTGCTGGCAGCAGTGGCCATGCTAACAGTATTGAAGATTTTATCATAAAAAGCATGACTTGCCGATCTTAAAATTGTTTTTGGTTTGCATCTTTTGAAACATCGCTGGAAAAGATAGTTGATGATGATGTTAGTATGATTTTCTGGTTGTTGTTTTAAGTCGAATTTTTCTTTGCTGTCCCGATCTGAATTCATTTCTTTTGACAGAGATAACTACTTCTCCCAGTATGTCGCCATTGTTGGAAGCCAATTCAATTTTTTCAATTTCCTTATAAGCTGCCTACACCTATTGTCTCCTAAACGACAAGTCATCGTCGCATTTTGCAACTAGACATTTTATTTCTTGCGACAATTGCAATTTGATTTCGATTCAGTTTTCACAACTGAAAATGTGAAAACCCCTCCATCGTTATTTGGACTGTTATCATTTTCTGAAAGGCACTTACTCTTGGTTTGTTATTAAGTGGCTGGAGTGATCTTTTCAAACTATGTCTATTTTACTTTGATTGCGCAATTCGATTAATAAGCCCTTGAGCATGCAAATCTACTGGTTACATTTGATTCTATAAGGGTCATGATCGATTTTGGTTTTATATGATATAATCCTTATTGTTATGAGCTCTTGACCTATCGATTTTATGAGATCTTTTGTTGCAATGTTTTAAAAACATTGAATCTAAACATTTGACTATGCAACAAGCGCATTGGTAATATTATAAGTTTGATTTTATATGGAATGGCAATGGTTTGAGGTTTTACAAAGGCACATTGATTAAACTTTTGGATTTCGATTTTATGGTTTGAATCATTACTTGGCGCATTGATTTGTGCGTTTGATTTTACATTGAATGTTCGTGGTTTCAAACTATACATTGGCACGTTGATATAATTGTCCACCATTTAAACTTTAGGTTGGCCGAATAATGTTAATATTGGGTATGATTGATTGAACAGGGATGGTATTGTGTCATTAATGTTTTGCATGGCAGTGGAAATCCCACCACCTTCACACGCATACCATTAATCCTTTCCCCTTTGGGTGCTGCAGCTGTTAGCCGTAACCATTTTCGACCCTGTGTATTGTTTTGTTCGATTCAAACCCTACTATGCACAAAAGCCATGGCTCTTGTCGTAAGGGTCGAGCCCAATGGTTGCAAAGCACTGCTCATGTTTGATGGCACTCATAGCGACCTGGAGAAATTTGGATGGCTCCCGTTTATAATAAAATTCGATGGTTATAACCCTATCATGGCTCGGTAATTTGCGTTATCATTCGATGGCTTCCGAGCCAAAATTGGGGATGTGCAACTTGAAATTAATGAGCAATTTCTTAGCTCGGAAACTAGTCTGCCTGCTATGGGACAGAAGTAGTCAAAGAGTTGCAACATGGAAGATGTCCCGTGGAAATTTCTCTTCCAATCCCAAATTGTGAACTCCTGCGACAAAGGTTTTCCTGCAAAAATGTTGAAACAGCGCTGGCATGACCTGCTAATGATAATCAAGCAATTCATTACTTGCGAGGGCAGGTATGGGTTTGTTTTCTTGTTTCACCTTTGTCTATTGATGGTTTTTATAGGCTACGACCTCAATATGCCTCACTACCTACATAGAAGTCTGTTTAAGATGGCTAAAAGGTATAAACGCAGCCAGGCCGATACTAGTCTCTTCCATTTCGAGTTGATTAAAATGATTATAGTTTATGAGTTGGGGTTACGTCATGACTGTTGAGGTGATTTTCTCAGTCGTAATGGCTTTGAAGACTCAAAACCACCACAG
Source organism: Picea engelmannii (assembly GCA_009831015.1). Taxonomy (NCBI): domain Eukaryota; kingdom Viridiplantae; phylum Streptophyta; class Pinopsida; order Pinales; family Pinaceae; genus Picea; species Picea engelmannii. The sequence goes on from ML824004.1 coordinate 38,420, forward strand.
GTTGATAAACCTGTGGTGGGAAAAAGCAAACCTATCCCCCCTGTGCCTTATAGCGTTTTTCTACCCAAAACTCTACCCGACCCACCTACGAACTTGCCCATGTCTGTGACCAAATAGGTCGAAATTGCTAAACCCGCAGTCAATAAGCCTAAAACTAAAACTGGTGCTAATTCTAAAGGCAAGAAAAATGCTCGGTTAATCTCTCGCATGGCGAGAAATAAACCTAGAACCCTTGCCAACCCTGAGCCTATCATGGTCAGTGAAGATTCCGATTCAGAGATTGAACGTTTTCTCGCAAACGAGTATCCTTACTCAGAAGGTTTGTGTGACAAACCTCCTTATGACTTTGTCAAGAATTTACCACTTTCTTTGCGGGATGATCCTAATTTTCCTGGCATTGAACTACCTCATGGAACCCTCGGTGACTCATCAAAACCCTCTTCTTCTCAACCAGCTGTTCCACCATGCGATCAGTGTGGTTTATGGTTGGAGAGGTACTACCTAGACGTGCCGATGTTGGAATCCAGAATCCATGCTTTGGAAGACCAAGTGGAAAAACTCATCGGTCAGAATGTCAAAGGGAAACCCACTAACAAGAAGCAGTGAACTACTCGTTCAATTCTGTTCAAGAATGTTGAGTCGGCTATAACAATTGTCAATTCGAAATTGACATAGCCTTAGCAACTGTGCTGGTATAACTTTCACCCTTTTATATGTCACATTCATAAAGGCTGTGTACATCATTGACTTGCTATGTCACATAAACATGCATTGTTGTATATGATTTGTTTTGGTAAATCAAATTTTGGTATCTTTTAAGTTTTAGTTGGATTTGGTTTTGATTCTAGTAATCATATTCTGGATTTGATTGTTTTAAATTAGTTGCGATTGAATGATCTATTGCATCTATTATAGGCAAGCTGTTTTTCATTTCAAATTTTGAAACACGATCTATGTTTTAATTCGAATTGGTTATGATGCACATCAACGATGGTTGTTTGTTACAATTTTATTTACATATTTCTTTGACCAACCCGGATACGATTTGGATCATGTTTAAAAAAGGGTTTTGTTTTATATTTGCCAAATCAAGAATTGATACAAATCGTAACAGTCATGTGAAGCCCAGCCAGTCAATTCGCTGTGGCCCGTTGATTAAATCGACCATGTTATCTTTTGAATTGGAATAACAATGGATATTCGGTTACGAATGGACTTGCAAAACAAAATGATCATGCCCAGGATGATGAATTGTTCTATAATTGGCCCAGACCCGATTTTATTTGATTGCTGCCCAGGTTATGGTTATCAATGCTGTTCGATTTTGACTGTGTTACACCCAACAATTGAAATCGATGATGATTTTTGGTCAATACTGTTACGCATGTCTCGTTTTGAGTATATCGTAACAACTTTTCCATATTTGATTACAACAGAATGAATCTTATGCATAATATATACAGCCTGCCTATCTTTACTATTGATTGAAATGAAATGAAATATATGTAATTTGCTACAGCTGTAACATACATGTTGTGTTCAATGATATCGATTACAGTTATGTTATGGCACACCATATCTTGTATACGATTCTGTTCGATTATGGTTGTGTTGATTACGATTATATCGTATCTCATATGGTTTGATTCACTGCTTAATTTCATCTAATTCGAAACAGACTTGTCAAAGTTTGACCATGTTTTAGGGTGACTAAAAACAGAGCATTTCTTACTCTGTTTCGATTGCATTTATTTTGATATGGTTTAATCTAAATGATAATTTCACTTGAATTATTAGTAATTCGTTTTTGAGGATTATCAAAAGATGATTAGATTTGATTTTATTTGATTGTTATCTGATCTTGTATGCTATTTTTGACTAGCTACAGAATCAGATGATTCTGTAGCTAAGTCTGTGGAGTCAATTTTTCATTGTTTTCTTAATGAAATATCTTTCTAACTTGATATTTGTGTTCTATTGCAGGTAGATTCGAATTGGAAATAGATATGATGAGCAGTTAGGGGATGTTTCACAGATTTCACTTGCATTTTATTTTCTTAGTTTAGGTGATTTTGGGATATCTCCTAGATTGTGTAAAACTATTTGATATTATCCACAAGGAGGTTTTACCTTGTGAAGAGACCTATATATACTTATGATTTTTGTAATAATGTTCATCCTCAGTTGTGGGAGAACAAGGATATGGAGTTCTATTACAGACTGGAGCAGAATTGATATTTTGTCATAGCTTTTGCTTTTCAATATATCAACATTTTATTTCATGTTTTGTATATCACTTTGTTTATGGTTTATGATTACTTTAGCTATCTAAATCAAATTCAAATGATATAATTTTATTACTGTTATCCATATCTTGTCTCTTCCAAATCGATAAAAGACATAACAATTGTTAATTCAGTTTGTGAATGATAGCTTTGTCTTCTTCATAAATCGAATTGTTATATATAAGTTTTCTACATAATAGGTTTCCCTTAGTGCAAAGATTTATAATCATAAGATTGTTATGATTTTCTTTTATGTCTTGTTTGTCCTGTAAAACACTTCAAGGAGCAACATAGCTGATCGTTTACGAGAAGCTTAAGGACTAAATGACGTGAATTTCTTCCTCCAACTAGCTTAGAAGTTATCATACACAGGGCAAACTTGGAGTGTTTCCAGGTCAACTAGTACATTGTTTATTGTTTTATTAAGTAGTTTAATTTAGATATAATAATAAATAGATTTATATTAGATTGTTTAATTTCAGTAATGTTTATTTCTTTTTCATAAAATATAGAAAATCAAAAAGAGATTCTTGGCTGTCTTAGGGTAGAATATACATGAGTTTTGCAGGTTTTAACCAAATCTGTAGGTTATTCATAGTGTACATTTTTGAATAAGAAATATTATAGATGATAATTAGATAGTTGATTTGAGTTATTATAAGAGTAATTTGTAGTTTGTAGATAGAATAGTTAGAATAGTCTATATTTAGTATATTAGTTCCTTTTCTTTGCTTTATTAGTTTCTAGTTTCCTTTATTTTAGTTATTTAGTTTAGATTGTTTCATTAGTTGTATTTAATTTAGTTTCTTTTAGTTTGTTTTAGATAGTTTAATTTGTTTATTAGTTTAGTTAGATTACTTAGCTCAGATCAATTCTCTCTTTGGTTTTATTAAAAGACCTTAGAGCGGCCAACGGAGCCTTTAAAATCGTCAGGGTGGTCCATTCCAAACGGCTTGGGTTATTTAGACAACCCCGGACCGGTTCCACTCTCCCAGTTGACGGATGGTCAATTTTGCTCGTCAACAAATGGTGCTAGAAGGAGGGCCAGAGATTAATTAATGGCATGAGGTGGTCGCAAGACTCCTCCCCCACCTAATCACACACCTATAGTGACTAGAATCTGTTCACAAGATAATATCCCCCCTCAAGCAACAACTACTTCAACCGAAGATCCACAGATCATAGTTGAGACAACAACCCCTAATCCTACAGGTGGTGATTTTCAAGAGATCATTTGTCAATCTCTTATCAGAACACATAGTTCCTTAGAAAGTCTTAGGCAACCAAACCGCCTGAGGGGTCAACCTTTAGACTTATCTGATATCAGAGAACAGTTAGGTGACATAGACCTCATTGTGAATCCTACAGGTCCAAACACAAATCCTGCTGTAGAAGGATCTGGGATACCTCCTTCACCACCTCCCTCGTCTCCTTCTTCTTCTGGAGGAGATTCCTCTTCTGATGAAGGTACATCGCCTTCTCACCCTTCTACACCTACTACCCCAATGGAAAATCAGAACAACCCTGCTAGACCTTGGATGGACCAGGATGCCATAGCTGTACCTGGAGACCAGCACCCTTTACCTAAGCACCGAGAGAAATGGCTTCCTAAGTTTGACCCTGATTCAAAACAAATAGCTGAAGATCATATCAAAAAATTTATGTTAGCCATCAAACTTCGTAATGTTGAACATGAAGATGTTGTCTGTAGGTTGTTCCCTTACACCTTTAAGGGTAATGCATCCACTTGGTACTTCTCCCAACAACCCCACACCATAGTGTCTTGGGAAAAGTTTGAGTCATGCTTTTTGGAAAAATTCAGAGATGGCAAACCTCCTGAAGTCTTAGTCATGGATCTTTCAAACTTAAAAATGAATGCAAAAGAAAAAGTTAAATATTTTAATCAAAGATTTTTAACACTTAAGAACAGAATCCCTGCAGACTCTCTGCCTGCTGAGAGTCTTGTAATAGCTTACTACACCAAAGCTCTACATCAAAGTATAGCTATTTGGGTGAAAAGATCCAAAAAGGCCACGTTGTTAGAAGCCTTTGAAGAGGCTACACAAATTGAAAAAGACATACTTAGCCTTAAGGATTCTTCTGGCAATGAAACTGAGACTGTTTCTTCTTCCAAAAAGAAGATTGAAATTCTCCCCAGACCTACACAAAACAAAACACAACCTGAAAATTCGGATTTGGAAAATTTAACTAAAGTTGTACAAAAACTATCTAATCAAGTTATCCATTTAAAAAGGTCGACTAAGGAAGCCTCTTCGAGAAAAGGACCTTACAAACCCCCTTTCTGAAATCCTTTTCAAACCAACCGGCCTAATCCTAATCCTGAAGGCTTGAACCTAGAAAGTTTGCAATGTGCTCTCTAGACAATCCTAGGAGCCCAAGATGACTTGATCTCTCCTGACATCCCTCAAGAGGAAGTTGAGCAGGAAACAACTCAAGAAGAAGAGTCTTCTCCAAATATATTTGGACATTTCTCGGATAGTATCTTTCAAGCCAACTTCGAGACTGTTCACCCTTACAACACTAGGAGAAAGACCGCAAACAAACCTCATGCTGAGAACATTACAACTTTACCTCCAAAGACATCTAAATCAGTAGAAACTAAACAGAGTAATGCTAGCCCCATATTAGATTATGATGTTGTTGAAGATCTTAAGAAATTACAGGCTAACATTTCTATTTATGAGTTGTTGAAATTTCCATTTTTGTTACAGAAGATGTTGCAAAATATTTTAGACAATAGCAAGAATGGTAGTTCAAACAACAATAAGGTTGTGCAAAGCAAAGTGCCACAGAAGACTTCCACTAAAAACAATCCTGATACTCAAGTTAAAGGAAGCCTTCCTGTAACTCCTGTAAATCATGTAAATAACAATGTAAATAGTGTAAATAATTCAGATAAAGTAGTCTTAGAGAATGCGAGTAAGAAACCACAAGCTACCACTCTAAATACTCACAAGAATGTTCCTCCTTTTCTTTTAACTTTCAAAATCTTCAACAGAAATGTGCATAATTGTATGGTTGACTCAGGAGCATCGTCAAATGTGATGCCCTGGTCAGTCTGCCAAAAGATTAACGTCAAAGTAGAACCATCTTCTTTGAAAATAATACAGCTTGATCGAACAGATGTTAAAGTTATAGGCGAACTGAAAAATGTATTGATTATATTATTGTCTAACCCTAAGGTTCATCAGGTTATTGATATAATTGTGGTGGATATTCCAGAAGTGTATGGTATGTTTTTGAGCAGGGACGGGTCGGAGCAGCTACATGGTTACTTCGCAACGAACTAGTCTCACTTATGGCTTCCAGAAAATAGTAAGCCCAACAAGATCAGGGTGAATTGTGAGCGTTACCTCAAGTTCACTGTAACAGACTTGAATGACCCCAATGAACCATATACACCTCTGACAGATTCACCTGAAGTCCAAGGGATGGACACCTACTTCGGAAATTTCATAGCTGAAGTTTCACCTATCAACAATCCAGAACAGCAGTTTGAGATCTTAGCATGTACGCAACCAACAGCTTCTATCCAACAATCCCGTGAACCGAATGGAAATCAAATTTGGTCTTTATATTTCGAGGGTTCCAAGTCTAAAGAAGGAGCTGGTGCAGGCTGCATCATTATCGATCCGGCAGGTAGCAAAACATTTTGGCCTGTAGATTAGAATTTGAATGTACTAACAATATTGCAGAATATGAGGCTTTATTACAAGGTCTCAGAAAAACCTTAGACATGAACATTCAAAATCTAGTTGTATTCGGCGACTCTGAGATAATGGTCAGACAGGTGAGAAATTCTATACATTGTCTTACCCCGCATCTCAAATGTTACCAGTCTGAGGTATGGAGTTTAATAAATGAATTTTCTTCTTTTAATATAAATTCCATTCCTAGATCAAGTAATACTGAAGCAAATCTACTTGCTAATGTTGCCTCTAAACTTCTTCCTGCAAAACGCTTATCTCCAAACGCATTCTCTGTGGAGCTATCATTTCGACCATCTGTTCCTGACAATATCACAAATTGGAGAGTATTTGATGATGATCAACAGATCATTAACTTTCTGCACATGGAGGAAACTTTTCAAGGCGCTGTGATAGATGAATAAACACATGACGAAAATTTGCATGACTTTACGGTAATACCTAATCCGAAATCTCCTGAAGCTCTATCGGACATGGTAAATCCCTTACCCAAATCTGTTGTTAGATTAGAAAAGTTTTATGATTTTGAAGATAAATTTAAAAAGATGGTCAATTGTAAAACCAACAGTTCCTCATTGTCTTATGAAAAAGTCAATTTAGGGACTAGTGAAAATCCTTAGTGTATTAACTTAGGCTTGGGATGTTCTAAACAAGAAAAAACCGCTTTTGTTAAATTATTTAAAGAATTCAAGGATGTATTTGCTTGGACTTACGAAGATCTTAAGACGTTTGATCCTAATATTATACAGCATGTCATCCCAATGAAGCCCCAAACCTTGCCTTTCCAACAGAAACTGAGGAAAATGCATCCTAAACTAGAACCGACTGTACAAAAAGAATTGAATAAACTCCTAAGTGCTAAAATAATTTTTCTTGTTAGACACACTCAATGGGTATCCAACCTCGTCCTAGTGAGGAAGAAAAATGGAGAAATTCATCTTTGTGTCGATTTCTGGAACCTCAACAAAGCGTTTGATAAAGATAATTATCCTATCCCTCCCATGGAACAGATACTTCAACAAGTATCTGGTTCCGAGAGGCTATATTTACTAGATGGTTTCTCCAGATACAACCAAGTCTTGATGTCTCCGTCAAACCAGTTAAAAACTACCTTCCGTACCCCGTGGGGCACTTATGGTTATCGCAAAATGCCTTTCGGATTGATTAATGCTGGTGCTACCTTTCAGAGAGTAATGGATATTTCTTTCTGAGGCTTGATCAATCACTCCGTAGTAGTCTACTTATATCATGTGACCATTTTTTCCAAAAACAAAGACGATCATCTAGCTCACTTACGAGCCGTTCTGCTACGATTTCATAAATATGGCATCTCCTTGAATCCCAAGAAGTCCATCTTTGCAGTGGAACAAGGTAAATTACTAGGATTCATTGTGTCTAGTGATGGAATGATTATCGACCCCGAGAGGACCCAAGTCATCGCTAAAATTCCCCCACCTACCTCCAAAAAATCCATGCAGTCCTTCCTAGGCCAGATTAATATCGTGAGAAGATTTGTCCCTAGTTTCTCTGAAATGGTCAGACCTCTCCAAAACCTGATTAAGAAGGACACACTGAAAACCAAGCTTATAATGATATAAAGAAGGCCATAATTGATGCTCTGTCTCTCATGAGCCCTGATTTCTCTCAAGAATTTACACTCTATACTTTTGCCTCCAATCGTTCCTATCCCGCAGTCCTAACTCAGAAGAATTCCGAGAGCAACGAAGTACCCATCATCTTTACGAGATCTACTTTCAAAGGTACTGAACTTAACTACCCAGCGGTCGATCGGCAATCCTACGATGTCTTCAAGGCAGTTAAGCATTTCCGGTCTTATCTTTTGAAGTCAAGGACGAAGGTCATTGTCCCTTACCCTACCGTTAGGAACTTGTTAGTGCAAAAAGAGTTAGGAGAGAAAAGAGCCAACTGGGTCAGCTCCTTATAGGAGTATGACTTAGAAATCACTCCATCTCAGATTGTGAGAGGCCAAGGGTTGTGTAAATTGGTAGTTGATTCAAAAACTGAACAACAAGAATATAGTGACACGTCAGACCTAGAACAATGCGATCAAAGTTTGATTTGTTGCACAAAAAACCTCGTAAGTACTTGGTACGACGATATTAGATTTTGTCTTCAACATGGATCAACACCTCATCACCTTGACCCTGCCAAGAGAAGATCTTTGAGACTAAAGTCCGCCTCCTTTCATCTAATTAACGGTATACTGTTTCGTCAGAATTTTGATGGCATACTGATGCGTTGTCTTGAAAAAGATGAAGCAGAAAGAGTCTTGCTTGAGTTGCATGCAGGAGAAGATGGTGGTCACTTCGGTGGTGATACCACTGCTCATAAGGTTTTAAGAGCCGGTTATTACTGGCCAACACTTTTTAGAGATGCCCATGCCTTATGTCGTAAGTGTATCATTTGTCAGAAAGCGTCAGGGCGATTGCAAAAACCAGCCTTCCCTTTGTAGCCCGTTACAATCGATTCTCCTTTCCAGCAATGGGGCCTTGATATCATTGGTCCTATTAACCCTCCATCCTCACAACAACACAAGTATATTGTGACAGCCACTGATTACTTTACTCTATGGTCTGAAGCTGCCTCGCTAAGAAATGTTAACACAAGTCAGGTGATTGCCTTTCTGAATTCGAATATCATCACCCATTTTGGCATCCCTGATTGTCTAGTATTTGATAACACTTCATACTTTTCTTCTCTTGAGACGAGTGAGTTCGCCTTAGAGAAGGGAATAAATCTTAAGTATTCCGCGAGTTACTAACCCCGGGGTAATGTCTTAGCAGAATCAACCAACAAGAACTTGATCAATATTATCAAGAGAACTGTGGCTAAAAATCACAAGAACTGGCACAATGCACTGTTGAATGCATTATGGGCTGATAGAGTAACACCCAAAGCTACTATAGGTAATTCCCCCTTTTTCCTTGTTTATGGAAGAGAAGCCATTCTGCCACCTCATATTCTTCTTCCTTCGCTTCAATTGTCACAAAAGATTCAAGAAGAAGAATGTCCCTCTTTAGAAATCTGTATTAACTCTTTGATGAAGTTAGAAGAAGTAAGAACCCAAGCCAAGCGCAAACTAGATCAACATCAACAAATGATTAAAAGTTGGTTCGATTCTAGTTCTGCTTCTGAAAGAAATTTTGAAGTAGGCGATCTCGTCTTGAAGTGGGACAAACCATACGAAGGGAAGGGTGAACACACTAAATTTCAAAATTTGTGGCTTGGGCCATTTTTAATTGCTAAAAAGTTGGGTCCTAGTTCCTTTCATTTGCAGAATATTGAAGGGCATCTTGACACCTATCCAGTGAATGGCCAAGCCCTGAAAAGATACTTTGCCTGATTTCCATCCTTGTATATTATGTAAATATTTCCTTTTGTTTTATTTTGTTTTTGGTTTTTGTTTTGAATGATTAGTTTGGTGTGTTTTTTGAAACACATGCATGCCTGTGCACTGAGCCATTCAGACAAAGACCATAAGAAAATCTCTTCACTGAAATAACTTCTGAGAAATTGTACAAACATCAGTGATATTTCTGAAAATGATACACATGTTGGAAAATTTTGTTTGAAAGAAGTTTACTAATTTCAATCTCTGAGTGAAGTTTGTCATGATCATCTTTATCTTTTTATGCTGTCCCTTTTCCGTAAAGGAATGACTCAAAAGGATGTCTCCCTGTCAAAGTAAGTTGTTTTAGAAATAAAACATTCCTGGAGCTGCATAAAGGACAGTATAAAAAAAATAAAAAAAAATTATGATGAGGTTTGAAAAATATGACAAAATATCAAGATTTTTCAGCATCACCCTGCTCAGCTATTTACCAAAGAAAAACAAAATAAAAATATTAATAAGAGTTGTGGGAAGTGTTTGTAAACCCGCCAGGATATTGAACAGGTCCGCTGGTAGCGGGTAAATGCAAGCATTGCGCCAAGACAACTTCGTCGGGGTACTGAATAGGCCTACTGGAAGCGAAGCAATGTTGGGTAAATGAAAATCTGTAAAATTATATATATATAAAAAAATTATAAAAAAAAAAAAACCTCTTTTAAAAGTCCTTTATTCTAATCTAGAACTTCTTGACAAGATACAGACGTCCGAGTGGGTTAAATGGCAACCCTGTCGAGGCTATGGACGCCTGCTGGCAGCAGTGGCCATGCTAACAGTATTGAAGATTTTATCATAAAAAGCATGACTTGCCGATCTTAAGATTGTTTTTGGTTTGCATCTTTTGAAACATCGCTGGAAAAGATAGTTGATGATGATGTTAGTACGATTTTCTGGTTGTTGTTTTAAGTCGAATTTTTCTTTGCTGTCCTGATCTGAATTCATTTCTTTTGACAGAGATAACTACTTCTCCCAGTATGTCGCCATTGCTGGCAGCCAATTCAATTTTTTCAATTGCCCTATAAGCTCCCTACACCTATTGTCTCCTAAACGACAAGTCATTGTCGCATTTTGCAACTAGACATTTTATTTCTTGCGACAATTGCAATTTGATTTCGATTCAGTTTTCACAACTGAAAATGTGAAAACCCCTCCATCATTATTTGGACTGTTATCATTTTCTGAAAGGCACTTACTCTTGGTTTGTTATTAAGTGGCTGGAGTGATCTTTTCAAACTATGTCCATTTTACTTTGATTGCACAATTCGATTAATAAGCCCTTGAGCATGCAAATCTACTGGTTACATTTGATTCTATAAGGGTCATGATCAATTTTGGTTTTATATGATATAATCCTTATTGTTATGAGCTCTTGACCTATCGATTTTATGAGATCTTATGTTGCAATGTTTTAAAAACTTTGAATCTAAACATTTGACTATGCAACAAGCGCATTGGTAATATTATAAGTTTG
>ML824004.1:56993-82463 GCA_009831015.1 Picea engelmannii
CTCTCTCTCTCTTCTCCAACTGTAGCTCTGAAATTTGTCTCTCAATGAACAAGTGAGTGTGTGACTAAGTGAGGTGCTAGCCTCCTTATTTATACAATACTGGCATGTGTGGGAGTGTCCTTTCAGTGGCAGGGATGACTTCTTCTCTTGGTTGGTTATAACCACCTTTATTATATTCTGGGGCCTCTTAAATATATTCTGGAGCCAACTTCTTCTTTTGCATATTACAATTACATTATGAGCAATCTGTAAAAGGGGATTTGGTATTTTTACAATAGCCAAGATGATCAATCCACAATGGGGATTGATCCAATAAATAATATATCAAATAATAATGAGAATACACTTTGCAGTTACATTATTTCAACACTCCCCCTTAACAAGAAGGGTATTCTTCAACAGCATCAAACAAAAGAGAGAGGCCTTTATCATCAACAACATCATGAGTACAACATCATCAATATCATATTGGAACACTGACTGGTGTATCTATAAATCATCAGAGGTTTTCTTCATCGGAAACATCATCATTCTCAAAGGAATGCAATCATCATCTGCATCAATATGTATTAGTATAAAACTGATACATCATCATCATCACAAAACGAGGTTGGATCATCATAATACAAGACTGGATTTACATCACAACTGTCAATATGGAAGCTCAGTACTTGTCTTTCTTTACGTCACAACAATCAAGCTGGAAGCAAGGTACTAGACTGGATTTACATCACAACTTCTCAAGCTAGAAGAAAAGTACTAGTCTCATCTCAACATCTTTATTTATGTCACAACACTTAAGCTAGAAGCAAGATACTAGATTGGATTTACATCACAGTTTTCAAGATGAAAGCACAGTACTAGTCTCATCATATTGTCTTTCTTTATGTCACAACCATCAGTTTGGAAGCAAGATACTAGACTAGCTTTACGTCACAACTGTCAAGATGGAATCATAGTACTAGTCTCATCACATCATCTTACTTTACGTCAAAACCATCAGGTTGGAAGAAAGATACTAGACTGGATTTACGTCATAGCTATCAATCCAGAAGCACAGTACTAGTCTCATCGCATAATCTTGTTTTACATCACAACCATCAGGTTGGAAGCAAGATACTAGACTGGATTTACGTCACAGTTGTCAATATGGAAGCACAGTACTAGTCTCATCGCATCGTCTTGCTTTATGTTGCAACAATAAATATGGAAGCAAGATACTCGTCCTACTTTATGTCACAACAATCAAGCTGGAAGAAGGATACTAGATTGGCTTTACATCGCAGCTGTCAAGTCGAAAGTACAGTTCTAGTCTCATCATAACGTCTTGCTTTACGTCACAACAATAAAGTTGGAAGCAAGAGATGTCTTATCACAACAACTACTCCCCCTTTTGAGGAAGGTCCTTTCAGACTATTCCAATATTATCTAAAAAATGCTCAAACTTTACACAAGATAGAGGCTTGGTCAACACGTCAAAAACTTGTTCATTCATGATAATGTAATGGAGCTTTAAGGCTCCTCTCTTCACTATGTCATGGATGTGATGATAAAAAATCTCTATGTGCTTCAACCTGTCATGGAATACAAGATTCTCTATTACCTTTATGCAACTCTGGTTGTCACATAGGATCGTGGTTGCTTCCATCTTTAGGTCAAATAGACTAGTCAACAACTTTCGAAGCGATATAGCTTCGCAGCTGGCAGAACATGCAACAATGTATTCTGCTTCCATTGTGCTAAGAGTAATGTTGGATTGCTTCCTACTCTTCCATGAGATCATGGCTGATCTTAAACTGAAATAACATCCAGAAGTGCTTTTCCTGTCAGAAACACTTCTTGCCCAATCTGCATCAGCATATCCACTCAATGTGAAATCATGATGTCCATCATAGTTGAGACCACAATCTATTGTACCCTTAAGGTACCTCATCACATGTTTTGCAGCCACTAGGTGAACATGTCTAGGTTATACCAGAAACTGACTCAAGGTGTTCACAAAAAAACAAATGTCTGGTCTGGTGTTTGTCAGGTACATCAATGATCCAATAATATGTTTGTATAGCGTGGCATCAATAAATTCTAACAAAGTGTCGACCAACAGCTTCAGCTTCACTTCCATGGGTGTATTCATGGACTTGTATTCCAACATGTCAAATATCTTTAGGATTTCAACTGCATACTTCCCTTGGTTAAGGAAGATCCTCTCTAGACTCTGCCATACCTCAAGACCTAAGAAATAATGCATTAGGCCAAGGTCTTCCCTTTCAAATTCTAAGGCAAGTCTCTTCTTACATTCAGTGATGATATTTTATTCTCCAGTGAAGAATAAGTCATCCACATATAGCAGTAATATTACTGGCTCATCGTTCATAACCTTGAAGTAGAGGTTAGAATTTTCTTTACTCTTAGTAAATCCCAAGCTCGTAAGAAAACTATCTATCCGGCCATACCAAGCTCTAGGATCTTACTTCAATCCGTATAAGGATTTCTTCAATCTGCAGACATGAGACTTCTTGTATTCAACTTCAAATCCTTAAGGTTTCTCTATATACACTTCCTCTTCGATGACACCATTTAGGAAAGATCTCTTCATGTCCATCTGGTGTAACTTCCACTTCATCTTAGCTGCAAGATCTATGATGGTTCTAATCGAAGTGTATCTGGCTATAGGAGCAAATGTCTCTTCATAGTCAATGCCTTCCTTTTGAGAAAATCCATGAGAGACAAATCTTGCTTTATACTTCTCGATACTTCCATCAACAACATGTTTTATTTTGAAGAGCCATCTGGACGATACCACATCCTTTCTATTCGGTCTAGGAACTATTTCCCATACATCGTTATTTATTATGGATTAGTATTATTCTGTCATGGCATTTGCCCATTATTTCCTTTGAATGGATTCTTCAAAGCAGGTAGGCTCCTCCTCTAGAAGATCACACATCAAAACCGTATAACTTGAGAATGGATTTGGTATTTTCACCTGTCTCGTGGTTCCTTCGGGAACACCATACTTCTCTCCATATTGAATAAGCTCTCTAGCCCCAGCTAGGTTTCTTTTATGGAGGATCATCATCTGAGGAGGTTCTTGAACTTATAATATATCATGGTCTTCTAGAATTGCCTCATCAAAGGAATTTATGACTTCCATCACTGGTTTTGTGGCTCTAGGAACCTCCCTCACTGCAGTTATGGGGATTATGGGTTCCTCTTCATATGCTTCTTCAAGATGGCATCTTCTTGATTTCTTGAGTGCTGCATCTTCATCAAAGGTCACATCCCTACTAGTCTCAATGTGATGGTGACCTAGTATATAGATTCTGAAGGCCTTGGAGACCTCACAGTATCCCACAAATATTCCCTTCTTTCATGAAGGTTCCAACTTGTTTCTCTTCTCTTTCGGTATATGAATAAATACCTGGCAGCCAAATATTTTGAGATGGATTACCTCTGGCTTCTTTCCAGTGAACATCTTGATGCAGGAGCACCAGCAACACATCAAGCGAGCCAGCATGGAGTGGAAGACAGCTATATAAGCCAACACACATTTTGAAATACTTTGAAATTGTTGCATGATCTTAAATGGTTCATTTAAGAGACGAAGCACTTGTATATTGTAATGGAATTTGACAGGATAAGCTCTCGTCCTTATGTAGATGAGGCATTTAAAATAGTTAATGCTGGTAGATAGAATATTTAAGTCTATATTTAATATTTTAGAGTTCGAGAGGGAAAACAGATATAGACACCCTCATTGCATCATTGTAATATTAGCATTCAGGAGCAAGAAGAGAAGAGCAAGCAGAGAGTTGTGTATAGAACACCCATGTACAGACATTGAATTAATAGAAGAAATATTTGATTCAAATCCATGGTTATGTGTCTATTCTATGTGTGTTGATGTTATGCTCATGAATATTTGCTTCCTGTCATACATTTGCTTTTATGTGTTGTGCATTTGATTTCATGGTTAATTTGAAGTCTAAGAGGGAGATAGAATGAGTTTCAATTGTTTCTCTAAGTGAGCCAGAAGATTCCTGCAGGGAGTGCAGTTGAATTTGTCCGCAAGGAGTGCATGACTGTAGGGTTCAATTAGAGAAGGATTTTGTTCTCATTCCCTTGAGAGTGCAGATAGGCACAGTGCCGTACAAGGAGTGCACAGGCCGAATGAAGTCTCAGAGTTGTGATTCTGAGAAAATTACTGAAAGACTGTTGCTGCAGGAATGTGCAAGGTCGAAAGACTTCAACACTTAGACGTTGTTGAAGATTTGTCGCAAGGAGTGTGCGCAAGAAGTTCTCAAAAGGACGTGAGAAGTTGAGAACAAGCTCAAGAGGAGTAGGCCTTTGAATTCGTTGAAGGATTTCACAAAGAGGTTGTGCATCGAAGTGCTCGAGCAGGTGCTGAAACTTTGCATGCAGGGTGACGAGTTCCGTGGAGGAGCATCTCGTCATTTCGGGGATTTCATCGGGAAGAACGAATAGTCGGAATTCTCTGAGGAGAAGTCACAAGAATCCGAGGGATGTTGGATCTTGCAGAGGTGCAAGGAAGTTACTAAGTAGCATGGAGAAGTTCTAAGCTCAGGAGGGGAAGAACGTTGATACAAGTCGGTCGGGGCCATTGTATTGTTCATGAGATCGCCCATCGGGATCTCATGAGAAAAGCGTTAAAGATTTGGCAACGAAAATTGCAAAGTCGCGAGGTGCGACATCCCGACAATGACATAAGTCGCATGGGCCATAGGAGTGAGTGAAAGACAGGTGGCAGAGATCAAATGTCTCACGAGCTCGGGACTCACAAGTTAAAGGTATATAGATTGGAAGGTTCAAGTCGCAAGGTGCAATACAGCGAAAGCGTGACAAGAGAATATCAGAGTCTCGTCACATCGGGACACAGAAGATGGAGAAATCAGGGTTTTAGGTTGCGAGAGCACGAGGTTGCGAGTCTCGGCACCTCATACCTCGGAAGTCGATGGGGAAGTTGTTAAACCTCGTGAGTAGCGAAGTCGCGAGGGAGAGAGGTCGCGATAGTGTAGAAATCCCAAGTGAAGTGATGGGTGTGTTCAAGTCAAGTCACACATGCATATCGGAGTTTCAGTACCTCGGGTTTCGAAGGCCAAAAACCCGGAAGGTTGGTATCGCGAGTAGCGAGGTCGTGAGTTACGATCTGCCGAGGAGTAAGGAAGGGGATCACATGACGAAGATAATCTATGGGTAGGAAGATTCTCGATAAGGAATCTGAAGAGACTTGGAGTTCTTCGAGCTAAGGAAAAGGAAGGTCCTGTGGAAGCAGACATACGAGGGAGCATAGGTCGGCACCAAGTGGTATCAGAGCGGGACTGACTCTTTTTTTTCCATAGAAAAGGAGGAAGAAGAATTCACCATGCTGCCCAGAAGAGGTAGACAATCACCCGATCCAGAGAGGGAAAGGGAATTGTCCAGGGAAAGAGAGACGTCCATAGAAAGAGGAAGGCAAGGAAAAAATCCAGACATGGAGAGAGAAATACAAAATCTTCGTGCCAGAATGGAAGATATGGAAGCAGCGCAGAGACGCACAACCAATGCTAGAGATCTGAGTGACTCCAAAGGCAAAGTTGAAGCTGAACAACAAAGGGGAGTTGCAGCCGAAGATGCAGCTAATGAGCGATTAATAAAAGCTATCATCAGGATGGGTGTGAAGGTGAATATGGACATTCTAGTCTATGAGGGGAATCTAGATGTAGAAGAGCTTCTAGATTGGATCAAGGCTCTTGACACCTACTTCGATTATGAGGATATCGAAGAAGAAAAAAAGGTTAGGCATGTTGTCACAAAATTGAAAGGACATGCACCATTGTGGTGGGATGAGTTACAAGAAGATAGACGTTCCAAGGGAAAGAAAAATATCAAAAGCTGGGATCAAACGATTGCAAAGATGAAGGAAAAGTTCATCCCAAGGGACCATCAAATTACTCTGTTCAGTAGGATGCAGAACCTGAGATAGAAGTTGATGACAGTGAAAGAATACACTGAGGAATTCTATCAACTGAACATCAGAGCAGGTCATCAGGAGAGTGATGATGAGAAGGTTTCCAGATATTTGAATGGTCTAATATATGACATTCAGGATGAGTTAAGCATGGTTACCATCAGGACGGTGGAGGATGCTTACCAGATGTCTCTAAAAGCTGAAGAGAAGCTGAGCCGTAAGCAAGCTCAGAAAGGGTGAGGCAGAAGTCATCCCAAAGGTAAGGCAGTTGCCCAGGAGAAATTCCAGAAGCCTAAGGAGGAATGGAAGAAACCTCAGGGTAAAGTTGAAAGAGGTGGAACCTCATAGCGAGGACAACATAATGAGCAGCGAGGAGATTATGCTGATGCAAACACTTTTCCTTGTACTAGAGGTAGAGGAAGAGGAAGAGGTGGAGTAATCACATGCTTCACATGTGGAAAGGATGGGCACAAGTCATTTGAGTGTCCAGAGAAAAAGAAGGATGGGGGAGAATCTCACATCGCTGAAGCACAGAGGCATGATGTTGAGAATGAAGACACAGAAGGTGGAAGGTCGCTGATGATGCGTAAAGTTCTTTTAACACCCGGGAAGGAGGTGGAGGACTCAGCTCAAAGGACCAGACTGTTCAGGATAGCTTGCACAACCAAGAATTGGAAATGCAAAGTCATCATCGATAGAGGAAGTACAGATAATCTCATTTCAACCGAGATGGTAGAAAAGTTGGAGCTGAAGACAACTGATCACTCGAGTCCATACAAAGTTTCATGGCTACAGAAGGGACATCAGGTGAGTGTCACTAAACAATGTTTAGTAGAATTCAAGATAGAGGGATATAATTACAAGGTCTTATGTGATGTTATTCCCATGGATGTATGTCATCTATTGCTGGGTAGACCATGGCAATATGACCGAAATGTGGTTCATGATGGAAGGATGAACACATATACTTTAGAGAAGGATGGGAGGACACACAGGTTTCTTCCAATAATGGATAAAGAAGTGAAACTGGAAGTAAGCAACATGATACTTCTCATGAGTGGGAAGGAACTTCTTACAAAGATGGAGAAGAAAGAAGACCCACAATTCTTTGTTGTCAAAAAACCAAGGATTGTTCTAACTAACACAAGAGTGGATGACTTACCAGATGAGATTCAGGAACTACTGGAAGAATTCGCTGACATCATAGTGGACGAATTACCTCATTCGTTGCCATCGATTAAGAGTGTGAGCCATCACATTGATCTCATACCAGGAGCTAGTTTGCCAAACAAAGCTGTGTACAGGTTAACGCCACAAGAAAATGAGGAGGTCAAAAATCAGGTACAGGAGTTGTTGGACAAAGGATTGATCAGAGAAAGTTTGAGTCCATGTGCCATTCCGACAGTGCTCAGTCCAAAGAAGGATGTAGGTTGGAGAATGTGCACTGAATCAAGAGCGATCAACAAGATCACCATCAGGTAAGGTTTCCATTGCCGAGAATGGATGATCTGATGGATTGCCTGGGTGGGGAAAATTATTTTTCAAAGATTGATCTGAAAAGCGGATATCACCAGATTCGCATGAGGGAAGGTGATGAATGGAATACA
Organism: Picea engelmannii; assembly: GCA_009831015.1. NCBI lineage: Eukaryota > Viridiplantae > Streptophyta > Pinopsida > Pinales > Pinaceae > Picea > Picea engelmannii. Next base: position 64,569 of record ML824004.1, read on the forward strand.
GTATTCAAGACAAATGAAGGTTTGTACGAATGGCTGGTCATGCCGTTTGTCTTGAAAAACACGCCGAGTACATTCATGATGCTGATGAATGAATTCCCGAGGGAATTCATCAGGAAATTTGTCGTCGTATATCTGGATGATATACTGATCTTCAGTAAGATGAAGGCTGAACACTTGAAGCATTTGGCTATAGTGATGAGGAAGCTACAGTAGGAGAATTTGTTGATTAATATGAAGAAGTCCTCATTTATGAAGACATAGCTCATTTACTTGGGTTTTGTTATTTCAGCGAATGAGTTGAAAATGGATCCGAGCAAGGTGGAAGTGATCAAGGATTGGCCATCACTGAGAAATGTTTTTGAGGTGAGGAGTTTCCATGGTTTGGCTAGTTTCTACTAGAAGTTCATCAGGAATTTCAGTGGAATTAGCGTAGCAATGATGGATACAGTGAAGAAGCGACATAAGTCTTTTCATTGGACAACAGAGGCTGAGAAGAGCTTCAATCTGTTGAAGTAGAAAATCACGGAACGACAAGTGTTGGTGTTGCCAGATTTCATGAAGACATTTCAGGTGAAATGTGATGCAAGCGGATATGCCAGAGGAGCAGTCTTGAGTCAGGAAGACAGGCTAGTTGCATATTTCAGTGAAAATCTGGATGAAGCAAAGCTGAAATACTCCACGTATGATAAAGATTTTTATGCTATCATATAGGCGCTGAAGAAGTGGAGGCATTATTTGATTCCGAAAGAATTTGTACTATACAACAATAATTACCTCATTCGTTGCCATCGATTAAGAGTGTGAGCCATCACATTGATCTCATACCAGGAGCTAGTTTTCCAAACAAAGCTGCGTACAGGTTAACGCCACAAGAAAATGAGGAGGTCAAAAATCAGGTACAGGAGATGTTGGACAAAGGATTGATCAGAGAAAGTTTGAGTCCATGTGCCATTCCGACAGTGCTCAGTCCAAAGAAGGATGTAGGTTGGAGAATGTGCACCGAATCAAGAGCGATCAATAAGATCACCATCAGGTAAGGTTTCCATTGCCGAGAATGGATGATCTGATGGATTGCCTGGGTGGGGAAAATTATTTTTCAAAGATTGATCTGAAAAGCGGATATCGCCAGATTCGCATGAGGGAAGGTGATGAATGGAATACAGCATTCAAGACAAATGAAGGTTTGTACGAATGGCTGGTCATGCCGTTTGTCTTGACAAACACGCCGAGTACATTCATGATGCTGATGAATGAATTCCTGATGGAATTCATCGGAAAATTTTTCATCGTATATCTGGATGATATACTGATCTTCAGTAAGATGAAGGATGAACACTTGAAGCATTTGGCTATAGTGATGAGGAAGCTACAGCAGGAGAAGTTGTTGATTAATATGAAGAAGTCCTCATTTATGAAGACAGAGCTCATTTACTTGGGTTTTGTTATTTCAGCGAATGAGTTGAAAATGGATCCGAGCAAGGTGGAAGTGATCAAGGATTGGCCATCACTGAGAAATGTTTTTGAGGTGAGGAGTTTCCATGGTTTGGCTAGTTTCTACTAGAAGTTCATCAGGAATTTCAGTGGAATTAGCGTAGCAATGATGGATACAGTGAAGAAGCGACATAAGTCTTTTCATTGGACAACAGAGGCTGAGAAGAGCTTCAATCTGTTGAAGTAGAAAATCACGGAACGACAAGTGTTGGTGTTGCCAGATTTCATGAAGACATTTCAGGTGAAATGTGATGCAAGCGGATATGCCAGAGGAGCGGTCTTGAGTCAGGAAGACAGGCTAGTTGCATATTTCAGTGAAAATCTGGATGAAGCAAAGCTGAAATACTCCACGTATGATAAAGATTTTTATGCTATCATATAGGCGCTGAAGAAGTGGAGGCATTATTTGATTTCAAAAGAATTTGTACTATACAACAATAATTATGCATTGCAATTTGTGAGTCAACAGGAGAAGTTGAATCATAAACATGCGAAATGGGTAGAGTATATGCAGAATTTCACATTTGTGACTAAGCATATTGCAGGTACTGCTAACAAAGTGGTTGATGCTTTGAGTAGGAAATGTTTGTTGCTGGAGGAATTTCGAGTCAAAACATTGGGCTTTGAAAATCTCAGGGACATGTACGCAGGAGATCCAGATTTTGGAGAAGCATATGAAGCAGTTGAGAATCCAGTTCTCAGAGATCGGTGCCCGTGGATAGACTACATGATCTAGGAGGGATTGTTGTTCAGAGGCAATCAACCATGTATTCCAAATTGCTCCATGAGGGAGAAATTGTTGAAAGAGAAACACAGTGGTGGATTGGTAGGGAATTTTGGCCACGACAAAACATTCGCAAAGCTAAGTGAATCATATTTTTGGCCAAGCATGTGAGCAGGGGTCAAGAGGTTTGTTTATAGGTGTCAAATTTGTTAGCATTCGAAGGGGAGGAAACAGAATGCAGGTTTTTATCAGCCATTGCCCATACCAGAGAGGCTGTGGGAAGCAATTAGCATGGATTTTATATTGGGTTTTCCGAGGATGCAGATAGGGGTTGATTGCATCTTTGTGGTGGTGGACAGGTTTTCAAATATGGCACATTTCATTCCATGCCAGAAGACCAGCGATGCAACGCACATCGTGAATTTGTTTTTCAAAGAGATTGTGCAACTTCATGGATTGCCGAGAGGCATGGTCTCGGACAGGGATACGAAATTCATAGGGCATTTTTGGAGGACCTTATGGAAGCAACTAGGAACTAACTTGGCGTTTAGTTCAGGTTATCATCTGTAGATGGATGGACAGACAGAGGTGGTTAACAGAAGTCTGGGAGACTTGTTGAGAAGCTTCGTGACGGAGCACCATAGCAGCTGGGACAACATATTGCCACAGGCGGAGTTTGCATACAATGATTCTATGAATTGAAGAAAAGGAAAAAGTCCATTTCAGGTTGTATATGGGATGCAGCTGAGAGGATTTTCTGAACTCAGGGAGTCAAAACAGACTGCGACTAGCAGTGCTAGTGCAGAAGAATTCACTGAGGCAATGAAAGAACTTCACAGTAGGGTGAAGCAGTGATTGATAGACTCAAATTAGGAGTACAAGCACAGAGCAGATCAACATCGGAGACAACTTCATTTTGAAGTTGGTGATCTAGTTCTGGCACATTTGAGGAAGGAAAGGTTCCCAAGGGGAACATACAACAAGCTGAAAATGAAGAAAATTGGGCCATGTAGGGTCTTGAGAAAGTTCGGAGAGAATGATTATGAGATTGAGTTGCCGGATGGCATCGAAATATCTCTGATATTCAATGTGGCAGATTTATACCCGTACAGGGATGATGAAGCAGAGACTAGAACTGAGGAGCTAGTAATTCATTGGATGAAGCAATTTCCAGTAGTAGAAAATCCACAGATGGAGTGCATACTGGATAAGTGAGTGGGTAAGAAAACTAGGCGAAAGCAGTATTTCGAGTACCTGGTCAAGTGGAAGAACCACCCAGTGGAAGATGCCAGCTAGGAGACAGAAGCAGAACTACAAAAGCATGGACAAACCATGTAGGAGCTCATGGATAGGAGCCCATGAAAAATTTCAAGCCGAAGAGTATGATGCAGGAGCATCGCCAACACATCAAGCAAGCTAGCGTGGAGCAGAAGACAGCTGGATAAGCCAAGACACATTTTGAAATACTTTGAAATTGTTGCATGATCTTAAATGGTTCATTTAAGAGATGACACACTTGTATATTGTAATGGACTTTGAGTGGATAAGCTCTCGTCCTTAGGTAGATGAGGCATTTAAAATAGTTAATGCTGGTAGATAGAATATTTAATTCTAGATTTGATAGTTTAGAGTTTGAGAGGGAAAACGAATATAGACACCCTCATTGCATCATTGTAATATTAGCATTCAGGAGTAAGAAGAGAAGAGCAAGAAGAGAGTTGTGTATAGAACACCCATGTATAGACATTGAATTAATAGAAGAAATCTTTGATTCAAATCCATGGTTATGTGTCTATTCTCTGTGTGTTGATGTTATGCTCATGAATATTTGCTTCCTGTCATACATTTTCTTTTATGTGTTGTGCATGTGATTTCATGGTTAATTTGAAGTCTGAGAGGGAGATAGAATGAGTTTCAATTGTTTCTCTGAGTGAGCCAGAAGATTCTTGCAAGGAGTGCAGTTGAATTTGTCCGCAAGGAGTGCGTGACTGTAGGGTTCAATTAGAGAAGGATTTTTTTCTCATTCCCTTGAGAGTGCAGATAGGCACAGTTCCATGCAAGGAGTGCACAGGCCGAGTGAAGTCTCAGAGTTGCGATTCTGAGAAAATTACTGAAAAACTGCTGCTGCAGGAATGTGCAGGGTCAAAAGACTTCAACACTTAGACGTTGTTGAAGATTTTCCGCAAGGAGTGCATGCAAGAAGTTCTCAAAAGGACGTGAGAAGTTGAGAATAATCTCAGGAGGAGTAGGCCTTTGAATTCATCGAAGGATTTCACAAAGAGGTTTTGCATCGAAGTGTTCGAGCAGGTGCTGAAACTTTGCGTGCAGGGTGACGAGTTTCGTGGAGGAGCATCTCGTCATTTTGGGGATTTCATTGGGAAGAACGGACAGTCAGAATTCTCCGAGGAGAAGTCGTGAGAATCCGAGGGTCGTTGGATCTTGCGGAGGTGCAAGGAATTTACTACATAGCGTGGAGAAATTATAAGCTCAGGAGGGGTAGAATGTTGATACAAGTCATTCGGGGCCATTGTATTGTTTGTGAGATCGCCCATCGGGATCTCGTGAGAAAAGCATCAAAGATTTGGCAACGAAAATCGCAAAGTCGTGAGGTGTGACATCCCGAAAATGACATAAGTCATGTGGGCCATAGGAGTGAGTGCAAGACAGGTGGTGGAGATCGGAGATCTCGTGAGCTCAGGACTCGCAAGTTAAAGGTCTATAGATTGGAAGGTTCAAGTTGTGAGGCACAAGATAGCGAAAGAGCGACAGGAGAATATTGGAATCTCATCACATCAAGACTCGGAAGACAGAGAAATCAGGGTTTGAGGTCGCGAGAGCACGAGGTCACGAGTCTCGACACCTCTTACCTCGGGAGTCGATGGGGAAGTTGTTAAACCTCGTGAGTAGTGAAGTCGCAAGGGAGCAAGGTCGCGATAGTGTGGAAATCCTGAGTGAAGTGACGGGTGTGGACGGGTCAAGTCACATGCACGTATCGGAGTTTCGGTACCTCAGGTTTCAAAGGCCGAAAACCCCGAAGGTTGGTATCGTGAGTAGTGAGGTCGTGAGTTACGATCCACCAGGGGAAGGAAGGGGATCGCGGGACGAAGAGAATCTGTGGGTAGGAAGATTCCTGATAAGGAATCTGAAGAGCCTTGGAGTTCTTCAGGCCGAAGAAAAGGAAGGTCATGTGGAAGCGGACATACCTAAGGTCTTGACCTGAAGTGCACTATGGGACAATCATTTCTACACATATATAGCTGCCATTTCTTCTTCTGCCCATAAGCACATAGGAAGATCTTGATCATGGATCATAGTCTTCATAGCTTCCATTATTGTTCTGTTCTTTCATTTAGCTACACCGTTTTGTTGGGAATTATAGGGAGTGGTGAGTTCCTTCTTGATCCTAACATCTTTGCAGAAGTTCACGAACTCTTTTGAGGTGTATTCTTCTCCATTATCTGACCTGAGTATCTTGATATTTCTCTTAGAAATATTCTCTATCAAGGCTTTGAATTCCTTGAATTTGCTGAACACTTGATCTTTAGATTTCAAGAGATACAAAAAAGTCTGACAAGAATAATCATCAATAAATGATACACAATATACATACCCACTAATGGAGGATGATGGAATTGGGCCACACACATATGAATGAATGAGTTCTAGGACTCCTTCTGCTTTGTTGTCTCTCTTCGGAAAAGGGTTCTTAATGTTCTTCCCTTGTGCACATCCATTGCATATGCCTTCATGGTCAACCTTGAGTTCTGGTAAACCTATGACCGCTTTGCATATGTATGGTAGCGCCTTGTACTTAATGTGAGCTAATATTCTATGCCAAAGTTCACATGGATTCTCAATGGCGTGGGTCATGACAACTTCTGAGTGACCCTTTAGCTTATGAAAGCCACCTTCTTCTTTTCCAATGATGATTGCTTCATTTATGGTCTCTACTTTAGCATGTTTCCTTCTGCAACCTTTCATCAGGATTATTACCTGTGACCTGGAGCAAGGTCAACAAAACAATAAGCACAAGTAATATCCTTTTGATAATATAAAGAAATAGCATGAACAATCATCACAGTAGCTCCTTTAGAGATATCACTTGTAACTTGTCTGAAGCAATATTTAAAGGTAAGGAATATAATACGAAATGAGGTCAACACTCTCATAGTGTTGTGATAAAAAATTATTCCATGGAAACCTGGAACTAACACATGAGGTTTCTCCTAGAGGAGGTGTTAGTTGTATCAGGAAAAGCATTTACTTCTATATGCTCACATGCTATCAAGTATAATACTTTACAAAGACTGTTATCTCAACTATAGTCATCAACTTTTTCATGTGTACCTTTGAATCTTATCAACTTGATTAATCAAATCTGGAGCCTTGTCCTCAGGAATGAGTGCTTTCTTTTCTTCTGAGTCTCCTTCACTCAAGATGATGAGTGCTTTCTTCAACCTGTCTTATGTACTAAGACAATATGCTATCTTGACATAAGGTTGGGTTAGAGGATAAGCTCTATGATCTCAACTTTTAATCCATCTAATACCTTGACTCATAAAAGGTTAGAATGATGCAACATTCATCAATATAATAAATGGATGCATATCATAATAATCACACCTGGGTTGCATCATTCCTCTGAATGTGTTGGATCTTGAGATCCTTTTGGATCTATGGAAAGAGATCCCTTCTCCTACAAATACTCTTTAAATTTTAACCATTTAAACATATGTGAGTGCATACCTCTAATAGAATTTGTAGGTGGTGGTACCATCTGGAAGTAGTAGTAATCATTGCCAACTCTTTAAAAACTTCAAGGGTGACTACAACTGGTAGTACGGCTGCAAATGCAACTAGTACTACAATTGCAACTCATTCTGAGACTACAATTGCAAATACAACTACAACTTAGGGTTTTATGAGGAAACCCTAATTTTTCAAGCTTCAAATTTTGAAATTCTGATCCAGGGGATAGATGTGCTGAGCTGAGGTGAGTAAGATGGTGCAGTCAGATTTATGAAAATCCAACTTTTACCCCCTCAAACTTGATCTACAGATTTATGGACTGGTGCTTCTAGTTTTCTGGTACTTCTGGTACTCTGGTACTTCTGGTACTTCTGGTACTCTAGTTATCTAGTTTTCTGGTACTTTGTGAAACTAGGGTTTCACTTTCTAGGAGATCTAGTGATCCAGGGGATCAAATTTTGCTCAAAATTCAAAGTGCTCGGAATTGCTTCAAATCGAACGGGAGAATAGGTCTCATCATCATGAACCCAATGCAACTCATTTGGGTTCAAACAGACATCGTATGAGAGATATATCACATTCTGTTCAAATCGACAAACATGCAAAAAAAATGTGTGATGACTGTACAGTCCGTACAGTCCGTACAGATACAACACGTGGAAGGCCATACGACACGTGGTAAGTGTGGTTGGAAGTCGTGTGGATGAGTCAGCATATGACATGTGGCTTGTTTGTGGTGAATGGGATGGTGACACATGGCCCAATCAATGACCACCACATGTCACCTAAACATTGGTTAAAACATATGTTGTTGGCCGGAGTCGACCATACACATATAACCGATGGACCATACACATATGACCAGTGGTCAATGTATAGTGTAGGAGTTGTGTTACCAATGGTTATGAAACTGCGTCAACACTTCTCTCTCTATCATTTGATTTTGACTTGGCCCATTTTATATGCGTGCGAGGTCATGTGGTGGTCCATGTACCCACGGGCCTTGGCGGTTAAGGGCCTGCACGTAACCATCCTATAGTTCGCACCATTTGTGTGGTTGCACCCGATGCTAAGTTTTAACACATAAATGCATGTGGGGGCTAGGTTGAGGAGCAAGAGGTGCATTTTGGCGATCCAGAGATAGCAAGTTTGAAGGGGAACTTCCGGGAAGCCTATCTTCTTCAATTTTTGGCCAAAGGAGGTGTCAAAAAATCCCAGCTAGGAGTTTTTGGACGTTATGAAGCCATTGGAGCCATCTATTTGGCATTTTGAGCATTGTAAATCATATATTTGATCACTTTGAGAAAATAATACAAAAGATCCATTGGAAGCTGGACCAGGAGATGTAGCCCAAGAGAGGGGTGAAATCCTTTATCATTTGCTATGTTATGTGTTTTTTGTTCAATGTTATTTTTTGTTGTTTATATGCATCTTGAATGAGTAATTTCAATAAAAGTTGTGTTTGCAAAATTGATTCATTTGCATTTGAACACATGAATTAAAACTTGCAAATATTTTCAAGAATACAAGTCTTCTTCATTTTTAGATCATCTAGTCACTAAAAAGGTGCATTGAAGGTGCCAAAATGATCCTTGGGGGAGGGAGCACTTTTCTAGATGGTTTTAGGGATGAAATTATTCACCATCAAAAATCCCTAATTTGCATGTACGACAACAGTGACATTTTTCACTCTTGTGAAAGATGCTCTCTTCAGCTTGGCTTTGATACCATGTTAATGTTTAATACATTATTATAGTTCTTTTCATTTCAATAGATAACAATAGCATAATACAAGATCACCGAGAAATACACAATCACAAGAGACACAACATTTATCCTGGGAAACCCTCTAGGGGAAGAAAACTCAGTAAAAGTTCCTTATTATAGATAGCCAATACAATTCCAAGAGATAACTCAAGAAAATACAAAAAGTCCTCTCCTAAATATGCACCTCTCTCTCTCTCTCTTCTCCAACTGGAGCTCCAAAATTTGTCTCTTAATGAACAAGTGAGTGTGTGATTAAGTGAGGCACTAGCCTCCTTATTCATACAAGACTGGCACGTCTGAGAGTGTCCTTTCACTGGTAGGGCCGACTTCTTCTCCTGGGTGGTTATAATGACCTTTATTATATTATGGGGCCGACTTCTTCTTTTTCCTATTACAATTACATTATGACCAATCTGCAAAAGGGGATTTGGTCCTTTTACAATAGACAACATGATAAATACACAATGGGGATTGATCCAATAAATAATATATCAAATAATAATGAGAATACACTTTGCAGTTACATTGTTTCAACAAAAGCCAAAGACACCATTTGGATGGATATCTCCAAGTCCATAAATGAAATATGTCCTATGGTGTAAATCATGTTTGAACAACATGAACTGGTGTCGAGGAGTAGGTAGGCTATCGACAAGATAAAGGGAGGTCTGGGAGAAATGCCCACAGAAGCAAATGAAATCATCAGGTTTCTTAATTAGAAAACTAAAGAAGAACTAGAAAACCTGAAGATTGAGGATAGGAGAGAGACTATCCTCAAGGTCAAGAGGGTTCTAACCAAAAGAGGATTGATACTACAATTGGAGGAGAAATCCTAGAACATGGATGTCAGAGTTTAGAATTTTTTCAGAAAGATTGATGTGTTTCTAAAGAAAGGTCTTCCCAGTTTACTGGTTCTGAATGACAAGCTGATGACACTCTCTAATTAGAAGCAAAGGATTATCATGGTATCAAAGGACAAATCCAAGTTTTCAGGGATACAAGGTAGCATAACAGGTAAATAATTTTTAGAGATTCTATAACTGGACCTTAGCATCCAGCATGAAATCAAGCATATCTTCATCACCAAGCCAACTTTTGAAAATTACACAGAAATAAATGAAGTGTACCGCGGGCTACTAAAAGTCACCATTCCCATTTAGTAGAGATGGGAAGAGTTGTGTGAATTGATTGAGTAGAAGATGATATGGACGTACAAGTCATCATACAGAACAGTCAAATTCAGGTTAATGATTCACCAACCGTCTTCCCCAACATCAGTGTGGACAATCTGACAGATCATAAGCAGTTCCTACACTTTTGTATTTTGTTATCTAGTTAGTTAGCCTTAGATTTTTCCATGTCCTGATCATTAATGACAGGATCAATTGTAATATTTTCTATATATACTTCAAGTTTCGAAGTACTGAGGGTTGAGCTTTACGCCCAAGCAAGTTGTAAGCACTGCAATCTTTCTCAAGATATTTACCAGTAATAAAAAGGACATTTCACGGGATTCCTGTGTGTTAACTGTTGGTGATGTTTTCTCTTCTTCATTGAATGTTTTTTCTATATTCATAATCATTTATGTTTTCTATATATGATCACTTAAAAGAAGTTGAAGTTACAATATTTATCTTTGTACACTCTGTTTATGGATTTTAAAAATATAATTTTTTATCTTTTGACGTTATGATAAAGAAATTCTTAAATGCTTCTTTGTTATAATTTATTTTCTCATATTTTCTACTACCCATCATTTTTATTCTAAAGGATCTAACAGTTGCATTATCCTGCCCTGTGAAATCACCTTATAAAATATGTTCTTTGATCTCAAACTTTATAAAACATACCCCATAGCCCAATGGATGCATAAGCGATATTACAACCATTTTTATAAAACAAACAACATAGTCTCATTTATTTAACTAGTCTAATATCTAAAACCTAAAACAAATTTAAATCTTACAGAGAGATCCCTCTCTGAAGTTGGAAGGGATAGATCCCAGTTTCAAAGTGGTTGGATAAAGTTAGCTCTGGTGAATTTCTTCTACATAGCGACAACCTCTGGGAATTTACAAAACGTTAACATAGTGGCGACCATACTGGGGAACTAAAATAAATTTCCATCCCACGATTTATTTTTCCTAGACAAAGAAAACTTTATTCCTAAACTAATCATAAAACCAAAACTTATAAAGAGATAATGTTCAGAGGTTGTTAAAGTTTGTATATAATTAGTTTAAAATTTCTAAAAATGAAATAAAAAATAAAAATTCTGGCTCCTATAAGAGTTTTCACAAGATCTCATCCAGATCCAGAACCTGCAACAGCAATAAACAATCCCAAAAAATTACTTAGAAAGAAAAATGCTACAGAGGGTTCTAGGAGTCACAGTCCTCTTCATATGTCCCCTTCTCTCCTAGAGAAACTGGTTTCCCTTCAGGATCTCGAGTTTGACATATCTTTTAAAAAAATCCTTTTCAGAACAAAATCCGACAGCTTTGTAAGTGAACCAATCTTAGGTCAAACAATCCTACAACCGAGGACCCCTGAAATACTATCTCCTAGGGCAGATGTTGATCAAAGAGTTCTTCAAGAATCTGACAAGTTAGAATATCTCGTAGAAAATATTGATCAATCCTTAGACAAATCTCACTTCCAACAGCCAGTTGAACTTTATGCCTTGACTATTTCTGCAACTTTTGTTAAACATAAAGCATCTCACTTTGTTCATCTTATCCCTTCATCTTCCACAACCTCTGTCACCTCCCCTATGATCAAACAGGTTGTTGTCCATCCTCCTCCACCATTCATGGCAGCAAGATATTCTCCCTTGGTGTTGGTCTCTCCTTTACATGCCATGCCTCAGGACTATCAAACCAGACTTCCTCAGATTGATGGAACTGGTCCTCTGAATGCACAACAACATGTTGACAAAATGAATGATAATTTTGATTTGCAGGAAGTTGATGAGGCTGATGTTTAGATGAGGCTATTTGCATAGATTTTGAATGGAGAAGTCGAAATTTTTTTCAAAGACTTACGTCCTACTACCATAACTGACATTGATGCTTTTCATCAAAGTTTTCTTGACAGATGGGAGGTAAAGAAAAATCCTCTTCAGATCTTGTCAGAATATGAGAGTATCAAAAGGAACCAAGGAGAGAAAGTTCATGATTACTGCACTCGTTTCAACAATTTGTACAATGCAATTCCAGCCAATATCAAGCCTCCTCAAGGTTTGGCATTAATCAAATTCCCTGATGGATTTTATGCTGATATGTCATACCAGCTGAGGGAAATAAATTTTGTTACTCTGGAAGACATGCAGAAAAGTGCAGTAAGCACGGAAGCAAATCTTTAGCCAGAAGAGCAAGGCAGAGAACATAAAGGAGGTTCGCCATCAAGGAAGAGCCTTCCTCTTCCTCATCATATGCCAAACTATATTCTCTAGCCCAAGCTATGGAGAGAATGATGGAGAGACTTACTATAGATGACAAAAACCCACCCAGGGAGAACCAAGTTGCTACTCAAATTCGAAACCCAAACTTCAGAGTAAATCCTCCCCAGATCAGGCAGAGAGATCCTAGAGATCAGAGAGAACAAAGGGGGCCTGATCAAGAGATCAAACCACATTTCCAAGAAAATTATGCTCATGAAGGTCAAGATATAATCGAAGAATTGGATGACACTCATATAAACCTCATGGGTGTTCATGATCATGAATCCATTTTTCTTACTCAGGAAGAGCACGATGTTTTTATCCTCTCACAAATAGAGGTAAATGAGGAAGCATATGAAATAGAACAACAAGCCTTTGAAAATGCTATAATGGAGGTCCATAGGAAGTATAACCTGATAAGCAAGAAGGAAAATGACAACCCTCCAAAGAAGGCTACTGAAGCAAAGAAGGCTACCGAAACAAAGATAATAGTTGAGACCAAGAAAACCTTGGAAACTCCTCCCAAGAAAGTCCGTGAGAGGTATAATGTTGAATCTCCTGCAAAAATAATCCCCAAGATTTTACAAAGATCAAATCAGACAGAGGTTTCGTTGAGTACTCAACCAACTGCTTCTACCCATAGGACTTCAATGGATAAACCAGAAGTGCAAAGCCTAGATAAAGCTTCCACTACATTCAGCCTTGAAGGGGAATTAGCTAAATTAAATATTATCATTCCCCTTTTCGAGCTGATGAGAAAGAGTTCTTACAGGTCGCAGGTAATTAAATCTTTAAGAATCAAACCAGAGATAGGTATGAAGGCCCTGAATGTCGGGTCAGCCAATCACTTAGACATGGTAAACCTTGTTGATGATCAACCTGAGCTCTTGTTTGGTCCTGAAGTTGATGGTCAAACTGATAATGGTGTCGTTTCCCCTTTCTACATCAGCCTAAATATCCATGACTTGATCTTACACAATGATATGCTAGATTTAGGTGCCTCTCACAACCTGATGCCCAAAGTTGTGATGGAAAAGTTGGGACTTGAGGTCACCAGACCCTACAAGGATTTTCATTATTTTGACTCTAGCAAGGTCAAGTGCATAGGTCTAATTAAGGACTTATGCATCACCCTAGATCAAATCCTAGCAAAGAGTATGGTGATGGATATCGTAGTTGCAGACATTCCCCCAAAATACGGTATGTTACTATCAATATCCTAGGGAGCTAAGCTGAAAGGAACCTTGCAGCTAGATATGTCCTATGCCACCATCTCGGTATTTGGACAATAGAGAAGACTGTACAGAGAAACTCTAATGAAATATATGGTCAACACTCAGGAAAAGCCAGACAATTATCTTCTATACTCTGAACATTCTGATCTAGATTCTTCCATTCTATACAATGATGGTGACTTGGAAGAACAAATCACTCAGCAGGAAGATGACACACCAGATTTGAAAGGAGATAAAGAAATCACTGAGGTAAGAAATAATGAAACTGTGGAAAGTGAGGAACTACTAACAGACTTTTGGAGCATGTATTTTGATGGAGCCATGAGTAAGAAGGGAGTTGGAGTCATAGTTTGGTTGAATAATCACAAATCAAAGTATTTAGAGAGTCATTCTTACAAATTGAATTTCCAATGCACTAACAACATAGCTGAGTACGAAGCTTTGATGCTCGGCATGAAACTACTAAAGAAGGTTGGTGCCAAAAAGATTATGGTAAGGGGTGATTCTGAATTGATTATTAAGAAAATTAAATGTGAGTATGCAGTTAAACATCCCATACTTAGATATTACAGGAATGTTGTTTTGGATGCCCTTTAATGTTTTACTGAAATTGACCTATAGGTAATGCCCAGGGGACAAAACATACTTGCATACGGGTTGGCTACATTAGTAGCTACATGTAAAATTCCTTTTCATCCCACTTGAAAATACACAGTGGAGGTGAAGTGCAAACCAAACATTCCTGACAACATCAGATACTGGCAGGTATTTGGGAATGACGATCAAATTGAAGACTTCCTACAGTGTAAGAATGATTTTGAATGTACAAATATAGATTTAGAGAATGGTGATGATGATGTAAATAAACCTGTTTTTGAAAATGGTAGTGTAAATAAAGTAGACTCAGATGAAATGAAAGAAAATGAGGTAGATTCTGGCATTTTACAGTTGAAAAATAATGTGTTACCAAGAGGTCTAGTTCCACTAGAAGACTTGTTCGATTTTAATGATGTAGCGAAAAAACCAAAAATTGAAGCTAGTGGTAAAGAGGTCGAAGAATGCAACATAGGAACAGAAGAAAAACCCAAGATGATAAAACCTTCCAAGTTTCTATCCCCTGAGAAAAAATGCAAATGCATTGAATTGTTTAAGGAATATGTAGATGTGTTTTCTTGGGGTTATGAGGACTTAAAATCTTATGACACAAGTATCATACAACATAGGATCCCAATAAAATAATAACACAAAACTTTTAGGAAGAAACTTAGGAGAATTAATCCCAAGTTTCTTCCCCTGATAGAAAAGGAAATAAAAAAAATGTATGATGAAAAAATTATAGTCCCCTTGAGATTTTCCAAATGGGTTTCTAACCTAGTTCCTACTAGGACGAAAACTGGTGAAAACAGGCTTTGCATTGATTTCATAAATCTTAACAAGGTTTCCCTCAAAGACAATTACCCTTTGCCTAAGATGGACCACATCTTACAAAAAGTGGTTGGGGATAGTAGGATCTCCTTACTAGACAGTTTCTCAGGTTATAACCAGGTTCTTGTTCACCTGGATGATCAGGAGAAAACAACCTTTACCACACCCTGGGGAACCTTCATGTATGTGAAGATTCCCTTTGTCTTGATGAATGTTGGTGCCACTTTCCAAAGCGAAATGGATATTTGTTTTGTGGACAAACTTGGGAGATTCATAGTCATATATCTGGATGATGTGACTGTATACTCCAAATCTTACGAGGAACACTTGCAACACCTCAGGTGTGTGTTTGAGAAGTGCAAAAAGTTTGGTATTTCATTGAATCCAAATAAAATCCTTTTCAGTTTAGAGGAAGGCAATTTGTTGGGACACATAATCTCTAAATATGGAATTGAAATAAATCCCAACAAGATAGAAGCCATCCAAAAGGTGGAACACCCTAGGAACATCAAAGAGCTACAATCATTCATTGGAAAAATAAATTTCCTAAGAAGATTCATACCCAACTTGGCCGAACTTCTTAGGAACATCACAAATATGTTGAAAAAAGACACAAAAATCAGATGGAACACTAAGTCCAAACAGTCATTCGAGCAGGTGAAACATGCACTCACCAAAGCCCCAGTTTTGATTAGCCCAGATTACACAAAAGAATTTTACCTTTTCTCTTTTGCATCTAAGCATACCATCGCAAAAGTACTATTTCAAAAAAACAATAAAGGGTATGAACAACCCATAGCATTTTTCAACAAATCTTTGAGAGATGCTACGTTGAATTACAACATAATGGAAAAACAAGATTTTTCTTTGGTAAAGGCCATAAAAGATTTTAGAGTCTATATTCTCCATTCCCACACAATTGCGTATGTTCCCAATGCAGTGTTAAAGGATATCCTAACCCAGGATAACCCATATGGTAGGAGAGGAAAGTGGATTACGGTTATTATGGAATATGACATCGAAATAAACCTACCAAACTGATCAAAGGTCAGGGTTTGGCCAAACTAATGGCTAAATCTAATTTTCATGCTCTAGACATTAATTTTTTAGCTGCAGTTGATGAGCAGGAAGAGTAGGCGACTCTAAATGTTAAAAAGTTATTCTTAAACTCTCCTTGGTATGAAGACCTCGTTTTTGTACTTCATAACTTATAAGCTCCTCTTGGTTTCGCCAAGACCAAAGCCAGATTTATTAAACTGAAAGCATTGAAATTTTGTATTCTAGGAGGTAATATTTATTGGAAAGATCCTGGTGGTATTTTTCTTAATTTCCTGTTGAAAGAAGAAGCTGACAAGGTTCTGTAGGATTTCCATGTAGGATACTATGGTGGGCATCTAAGTTGGAAGACTACAACCGACAAAATTCTCAGAGCCGGGTTTTACTGGCCCACATTATTCATTGATGTACATCAAAAAGTCACGTCATGCCATAAATGTCAAGTTTTCAAAAGTGAAAAGAATCTCCTGCCTTTTCCCCTGAAACCCATCTCAGTTGAATCTCCATTCCAACAGTGGGGACTAGATTTTATTGGAGAGATACACCCTCTTTCTTTGGCCCAACACAGGTGGATTCTCACTACCACAAAATATTTCACAAAGTGGATCGAAGTTGTACCATGCAGGAAATCCATTGACTCTAATATAATTAAATTTTTGGAAAACAACATCATGTCTCATTTTGGATGCCCCTGAAAAATTATAGTTAACAATGCCGCGGCCTTCAGATACAAAAAGATTATAGATTTTTGTAACCAGTACCACATTACTTTAGGACACTCCACAACTTATTACCCTCAGGGGAATGGGCTAGCTGAGTCCTCAAATAAAAGTCTGGTGAAAATCCTCAGGAAAACATTACAAGAGAATAAGAAATCATGGCATAATAATTTGGTTTTTGCACTCTGGGATGACTAAATAAGCACAAAAATATCAATTGGCATGTCTCCATACCAATTGGTGTATGGTATTGAAGCAGTTTTTCCCCTTTCCTTGGGAGTCCCTGTTATGAAACTATTGCAGGAAGCGCAAGCATAGACAAACGATGTCCAAAGGAGAATAAATCAAATGATTCACTTAATGCAATCCAGGGAAGAAGTATATAACAAGACTCAGGTCATTCAGGAAAATATCAAAAAGACTTTTGATAGAAGAACTAAAGAAAATGATTTTGAGTTGGGTGACTTAGTACTGAAGTGGGACTCTAGAAATGAAGACAAGGGTAAACATGGAAAATGTGATAGCTTATGGAAATGCCCTTACACCATTCAGGCATATAGAGGTAATAACTTATTCTTTCTCAAGAATAGGGATGGGATAGACCTGCCAGGTGGACCTGTGAATGGTAGGATGCTAAAGAATTATCTTCCACCCCAATAAGGATATCACAAATATTTTCCACTGTACATACCATTTCTTTACATTTAAGCTGTGTATTGATAATATTGATCAGATAGTTGAAGCCTGCAAAGAAGGCCCTAAGCCACAAACCAGTGTCACCAAATTCTCGAAATAAAAAAAGATAAAAATAAATCAGGTAATAAAATAAGCAATGGAGAAACTCTTTGTAGACATCAGGAAACATATTCTTGGCACTTCACAAGGAGAGTACCATCCCCAGGTGGAACCTCTTTTATAACCCTATGATTCATAGGATCAAATAGTGATTGAAATTTGTTGCTCTTGTTGTTTTTTGGTCATTGTAAATAATATTTCATCCTGCAAATGATTTACAAAAGAAAAAGAAGAAAAAGAAAAAGAAAATAAAATAAAAGAATAAAAGAGGGCATAAAAGAAAATGATATGGCCCCATGAAATAATGATGACTTATCCATACATTTTAATCATGGTTAAGTCTTTTTGAATTTGTGTTGATAGAATTAGTGAATAAGGCTTGGCTAAACTGTTTAATCTTAGCCAAGTAGATAGGTTAGTTAGTGAATAAATTTGATCAAACAGTCTAAACTTGATCAAATAGCCCCAAGGTAGATAAATTTCTTAGCCCAA
>ML824004.1:82563-102825 GCA_009831015.1 Picea engelmannii
ACAGTTATTACTAAACTTGGCCAATAAGACAAGTATAAGGCCCTGAGAACTCACCTGAGAATGTATCTTTCCAAAATAACATAGCCATTTCCAAATTTAGCAGTGTGAACCAGCCTATACGATTATGAAACCTGCAGTCATAACCTTAGTCCTTAGCTGCCACAAAAGTGGGAATGATGAGAGCCACAGCAAGCCAAAGCACTATGTCTAAAGAAGCAGTTCCAGATGATCCCTACGACCCATGATTTGAGATTGTAGGCGATCTCAAAGGGAAGGTAGAGCATGTTAAGATACTCGATCTTGACCTCAAAGATTCAACCTTGTTTCCTCAGATGCACATAGATGTTTTTTGGGAGATGGATCTAGATGGAATCAAAGGTATGCAATTTGTGCCAAAATAAGACTTCATCAATTTGTTCAATTCGACCACCATGAACCTAAGAGACCTACCAGTCTTCAGTACCACTGGTGAGGTTGCGCGGTGCACAAAATTTCTAATAAGCAGGGTGCATGACAGAAGTCTATGGTTGGATAAATAGTATCCAATCCATGCTCAAGACATCCAACAACTTATTTGACTCTCCTCCCAAGGAGAGGATGTTTCGAAAGGATTCCAAGGTCCTGGTAAGCATGGAAAAAAGAAAGGTGAGCTCATCCTGTATGAGAAATTCAACACAAAGAGGGAGGGATGCAAAATGGTAATTAAACCCATCCTACTCGAGACAGTCTGGACTGGCTGTTACATTATATCCAGCAAGGTTATGAGATCATACTACAAAGGTGAATGCACTCTAGATGCATTATCAGTAGCCGAATTTTGCGCCAATGGAGATGTATTTAATTGGTTCAGTTACCTTCTAGAGGAACTCCTAGTAGCATGTGAGGAAGCGTAGGAGAAGGGAGGAACCTTCACTTACGAATATCTACTTTTGGCATTCGCTATGTTTAAATGGAAGTCACATGTGGGAAGACAGTCGACGATACTAGATAAAGGGTGCATGGAAAATATGTTTGAGCCATGGCAATCCAGGCTAGATTTGGATAATACAACCTTCAATGTCTCAACATTTTCTAAGTGGTACAACAGGTTGATCAACAAAACATAGAGGTTGTGTATCCCACAGGAACTCCTCAAATGCAATATGATAAATATTTCTTTCAACATGAATCGACACCATACATTTGTCTGGCCGAGACATGTGAGCAGGGAATATTTCCACACAAGGATATTGTCATTCTACATGGATGAGGAGGCCTTTGATAGAGATTTCAAGTCATGTCCAAGAGTCAAACGTAACCTGTGCAAGAAAAGAACACATTATATCCTACCTATGAAACTATTGAAGAAGAAAGAAAAATATGTAGAGGCCATACCAAGCTCAGGTCTAGAGCCATAGAAGCCAGATGTTCCAGCACAATCAGACTCTGAGGAGGAGGAGGAGATGCAGTAGTTGGAGAGGAAGAAAAGACTGGCTATCCATCAGCTAACAGCCAATGTAGTGTTTTCTGGTGCAGATGTTAACCAGATTTTGGGTGCTTTGTTCGGTACCAAACCTTGGTGAAGAGGCCCAGAACTGGGATCTCACTGAACAAACCCCTGAACCCATAACCCCTTGCATCGACCCCTCCCCACACCCGCTCAACGGCCAAAGCTAGCACTATCATTCACATTCATGATGACTCGGAGCCTTAAATATTTCCTTCCACATTCATCACTAAGAACCCTCCATCACCACCACCCTAATCACAAAACCCCGTCACCACTAGCCCACCCTAGACCATAACCCCAGAGTCAATGCAACTTGATCAACTAGATATAGTGGAGCAAGGACTCCCAGAGACATCCCAAACATCATCCAAGACAAGATCAAAAGTTTCTGGTCCAGACCCCAAAGCACTAGAGAAAAGTATGAAGCTGAATGGTCTAAACCCTGACATCCAAGAAAAACAACCAGAGCCTTTGGTGCAAGGTAAATCCTACCAAACTAAAGAGGAGTTGCACGTCCAAAGGAAACAACAAATCACCCCGCCAGCCAAGGGTGAGGTGGCACAAGAACCCATAATGTATGAAATAGAAGAAACAAAATAGCATGAGCTACCACAGCCTCAGAAAGAACCATAATCAACTCCCAGACATAGTGTGACATCCACGGGTAAACAAATGGAGCGGGTTCTCCAGGACCCTTAGCAATGTGCAGAAATGATGTAGATTTGCATATCCAGAACAAAGGTTCTGACTCTTCTGCCTGCAACACTAAGGTCGAATATTGCAACAGGACCACCAACATATGAAGAGGTAGAGACCCATTTGGACCACTCAATGGCCAGTGGACTTCCATTGTAGACACAAGCACCCATAGACGCAACTCCTTCATCCATTGATCTCATGGAGTGGCCAGCGACGCAATTATTTGGACTGATTAGGGAATTAACTAATCAATTAGAGAAAAGGCTCCAGGAGGCCGAGAGATCTGTCGAGGTTGAAAGGAAGGAATATTTTTTCATGCAAACCTGTAGGTACAAGAAGGACATGAAAGAATCTAAGTTCAGCGCAAACTAGAAAGAGTGGAAGAAAGACTTTTCGAAGCTTGGCCGGAGATTCAGAAGATTGCACCTGAACTACTTGAAGTCGGTGATACAGGCGAGCCGGAACACCAGATCGAGTTTCTACAAGGAGCATGGACACAACTCACCACTCAAGCTGAGTAGCTGAAAACACAGTTACAATAAGCACAACAAGAAGAAACACAACATCCCCAGAAGCTACAAGAGCAGATGTAGAAGATAGTACTACAAGGTAACAATGCCCGAGCAACATTACACAAAAACACAGAGGAATGCAAATAGATTTTTAGGGAAGTCAGTGACTGTATGAGCATCATTGCTCGACAAAACCAAGTCTTGGAGGAGGTGTGCACAAAGATCCAGGTGTTGAATGAAGAAGTTGAAACTACAATGGATCCTATGGAGCAACAACAAAAATTCGATTTGTTATTGCTCTATAAATTCCCATAGGTTTTCGCTATGTAGAAGAAATTTACCAGACGTAACTTTATCCAACCACTTCGAAACTGGGATCTAGACCTTCCAATTTCAGAGAGGGGTCTCTCTGTAAGATTTAACTTTGTTTTAGGTTTTAGATATTATGATAGTTAAATAAATGAGACTGTGTTGTCTGTTTTATAAAAATGGCTGAACTATCGCTTACGCATCCATTGGGCTATGGAGTTTGTTTTATAATGTTTGAGATCAAAGAACAGATTTTATAAGGTGATTTCATAGGGCAGAATAATGCAACTGTTAGATCCTTTAGAATAAAAATGATGGGTAGCAAAAAAGATGAGAACAAAATTATAACAAAGAAGCATTTAAGAATTTCTTTATCATAATGTCAAAAGATAAACATTTAGATCTTTAAAAGCCAAAAGCAGAGTATACAAAGATAAATTTTGAAACTTCAACTTCATTTAAATGATTATATATAGAAAACATAAATGATTACGAAGATAGAAAAACCATTCAATGAAGAGGATAAAACATCACCAACAGTTAACATGCAGGAATCTTGTGAAATGTCCTTTTTGTTACCGGTAAATCTCTTGAGAAAGATTACAGTTCTTACAGCTTGCTTGAGCATAAAGATCAACCCTCAGTACTTTGAAATTTGAATTATATATAGAAAATATTACAATCAATCCTATCATTAATGATCATGACGTGGAAAAATCTAAGGCTAACTAACTAGATAATAGAATACAAAATTGTAGGAACTGCTTATGAATTGTTGGATTCTCCACACTGATTTTGGGGAAGATGGTTGGAAAATCATCAACCTGACTTTGACTATTCTGCATGCTAACTTGTACATCAATCTCATATTCTACTCAATCAATTCACACAACTCTTCCCATCTCTGTCAATTGGGAATGGTGACTTTTAGTAGCCTGCGGTACACTTCATCCATTTCTGTGTATTTTGCGAAATTTGGCTTGGTGATGAAGATATGCTTGATTTCATGTTGGATGCTAAGGTCCAGTTGCAACATCTCTAAAAATTATTTACTTGTTATGCTACGCTGTATCCCTAAAAAGTTGGAGTTGTCCTTTGCTACCATGATGATCCTTTGCTTGTAATAAGAGAGCGTCATCATCTTGTCATTCAGAACCAGTAAACTGGGAAGACCTTTCTTTTGCAAAACATCAATCTTGTTAAAAAATTTATGAACTCTGACATCCATGTTCTGATATTTCTCCTCCAATTGCAACATCAATCCTCTTTTGGTCAGAACCCTCTTCACCTAGAGGATAGTCTCTGTCCTATCCTCAATCCTTAGGTTTTCTAGTTCTTCTTTAGTTTTCGAGTTAAGAAACCTGATGATATCATTTTCTTCTGTGGGCATTTCTCCTAGCTCTCCCTTTATCCTGTCGATAGCCTACCTGCTACTTGACACCAGTTCATGTTGTTCAAACATGATTTACACCATAGGCCAGATTTCATCTATGGACTTGGAGATATCCATCCAAATGGTCTCTTTGGATTTTGCCAGTGTTTTTCCCACAATTGTTTTCTTTTGGAGTTGTTGTATTTCCTTGTTAAGTTTCTCTGATGTGTGTCTCTCTATATTGTAGTTGGCTTGGAAGGAAGCTTTAAGATTCTGGAGATTCTCTATTTCCTGTTCCAATCTTTTGATTTTTGTTCCTTGTAATGTCATTTTCTCCATTGATGTTGCTAAAGCTTTAGATGTCCCTAGAACTATTACTGGGGTAGCTGATGGAAGTTCTACAGTGGTGGTTGTTGATGCTATCATTGTACTAACTCTTGTGAGGGGAAATGCACTCAAAGGGATGACCTCCATAGGCTTTATTTGTTCTTTTCCCTTTACTAGTTTTTCCAACTCTGCTTCCATCTCTTTGATCTGTGCATTCTGCTCCATGATCAATTTTAGCATCTCCTCTTCTTGACCCTCTGTCTCTGCCATCTCTTTGGTTTGTGATTCTTTAGTAGCTAACAATTTGTTAAGAACCAAAGACTGAATACAAAATATCACAATAGATTCAAAGATATCTGAATCACAAGGGATTCTCTCCTGTTCACTTGCCTCTTCGAGGGGGCTTCCTCCTATTGAGCTACCGCTCCAAATACAATACTTCTCTTCATGTCTCATTACATTGCTTGAACCCCTTTATATAGTGCTACCATCACCTAAGAACATTCTAGAGGAGGAATCTTCTAGAAGTAGAACCTTCTAAGAAGTCCTCTTACATTTATTATATCTAACTACCATACTGGGTCTTATTTAATAATATAGTGGACCTAGTCCACCTTACATTGAATGACCTCTACTATTATTACTATGGGCCCTCTAGCCCCCCCCCCTACCTCTCTAGTTACCTTACACAATTTAAATTGCTTCCTCAAAGAGGCTATGTCAACATTCTTTTTCTTCAGTAGTTCTTCAACTACTTTCACGTTTGAGGGTTCATACCCAATTTTGTACCATCTCTTCCAAATACTTGATCCTATTATATTTTGCAAAATATGACACCTTTTCCAACTTTATTTAAGTCTGAACATTGTTCAGAGAAACCTATAATTTTGCAGCAATTATGGAAGCATTGGCCAATGTTGAGAAAACCATTTCTCCAGTCTGTCTATGAAAATCCATCTCATCGGTTGGATGTACCTGCTTGGCATCAAAATCCAGTGTTGACCTTTTGTAACCAATGATTTCCTTTGGATGAGGCACTTGTTCCTATAAGAACACCATGTGCATTCTCCCTCTTTCCATCTCAAAGGTAGAGAGCAACCTATGTCGTGTTGTGGAGGCCTTCTTCAAGAAATGAGCATAGGTGTTGTTGTTCAACATCTCATTCTTCTTTTTGATCAAATCGTATTTCTCAAATATACTTAGTTTTGCAGACTCTCGTGATGGTTGGGTGTTGAAAATGGTATCAGTCTGCTTCTTTGAGGAAGAGGAAGACATTATGTGTTGGTTGCTGGAGAAAGGTGATGAATGCTCTCCCTTGACTATTGTGGTAGACTGGGTCTCTTCCTCTCTAGACCTGTCAGTTGTGTGACTGATTTTAGGCCTTTTCATGTAAACCTGTAACTCTTTCGATGACACTTCAGCGACTGAAGGTGAGACATCCTTCCTGAGTCTTTTCTCCTTGGGTACCTGTGGCATAGTGGTTTTTGAGATGACAGATGGAAGAGGATGCGGTTTTGTGTCTTCCAGAGTATTGACCTCCCACTCTGTTTGATTCATATATTTCTCGATATCACATTTGGGCACATGAGCATATGGGGAACTTTTATTCTTCAATCTCATCTCTACAATAATCCCACAGGGATCATAGTGCCAGGGGAAACTGATACCAAAATTAATTTCCTTTAGTAGCATGTTTGCCTCTTCCCTGACAACTCAATTGTTATAGATAAAGGATCCTATATGCCCTTTAATTCTCAACTGTTGTTTCTTCTTCAAAGCTACAAAATGTGTGTCATCTGAATTTATCATTTTCCTGATGTATTCCAAAGAAAATATCCTTACAGGTACATATATTGGAAGTTTATAAGGAGCCAACTCACATCCATAAATTCTAATTTCAGTGTGATTATGATACAGATACTAGTCTCCAGTATTGGCGAGGTCTGAGAGGTGTATAATTATTTGGATCTCCTCATTTATCCTAGGTTCTTTTCTACCACTGAGCATGCTTACCATTGGGTGGTAAAATTGCTCAATGAATTGCTTAAAATTAAACTCTGTGGAGTTTTTCCTCAGCAGTGAAGTCCAAGAGGTGGCAAGTTGTTGTTTGTCATCCTATTCCATTTTCTACATGGAAAAAAAGAACTTATCTACTTGAAAGAACATGAACATATAAGATAGTATTGAAGAATACTAGAACATGCCCTTTATGGGAAATCTGAAAAGTTTCTCATGCAAGTTCTTGGCTAGAAAACTATTGTAGTCGAACTAAGTAGTGTCTCTCTCTTCGGTACAAAAACTTGACAAGAAGCCCAGTATTGGCTTGTCCACCCATTCATTTGAATGATATCCAAGAAGACAACACAAGGACAAAATGAATTTTTTTCCTTTCTCTGAAAACATGGAAGAATGGTAGGGGGGATTTTTCTTGGGGAACTAGGCATTTTGTGGGAGGAAAAACTAAAAAACTTGTGCTCTCCGGTGAAAAGACACATTCTGGTACATTTTAGTTAGAACTTCAAGAGTGAAAGGAGAGGGATATTTGACTCTAGGGATTTTCATAATCTAGTGAATGGCCTCAGGTGTGATAGTGAAAAGGGGCTCTCCAGACAAGGAAACAATGTCTCTCTGATCAGGGAGATAATGGGCCTGACATTTGAGGGAGAATTCAAGAAAATGGTGAGCTTTGGGAAAGCGATACAATGGGAGATTGGAATCCCAGAGTCCAATCTCGTCACTTTGATCCAGGAAGGTGTCACTGAACCATGAACACAATTCAACAAAATTGAATTCGCATCTAGTCTCTCAAATCAAGTAGTCTTTGTCAGCTAACGGAATCCGATCGATATCGATAAGAGGTGGGAGGAATGGATTTTCCTTGACCTCTGATTTCTTAGATTTTGGAGCCATCAACTCAACTGGTACCTTCAAACTGAAACAAAAAAATTTAGCAGGTTGTTGACTTTATCTCGGTTACTGGTTGACAATGGCGGGTGAAAAGAGCTTCTGGTATGCGAAGAAAATGTGAACAGTGCGATAATGGTGGAAACAGGATTAAATTTGGGAAAAACAGGTATCCTTTAGGTGTGGGGGACAGGTCATCAATCTAAAGGATATGTTATCTTGTATTGATTGACCAATGGATAACTGGGTGAGAGAGGGACCTGATGTATGATGGGTAAGTGGGGAGAATATTCCAGCGCAGTGATGAGATAAGACTTACAAGAGAGGGTAGTGGAAAGTGACATCAGGAGATGGCCAGGTAGTGGAATGTGATGTCATGAAGCAGCGGTGGTATAGAAAAACTGGTATGGCAGTATGTTGGAGGGGAAGTTAGGCAGTAAATGGTTTAGAGCAGGGTCTAACATAACGAATTTGCGCCACGTTAGGATGGGGCCCACCAGGAGAAACCACCATATCAGACCCCCCCCACCATTAAAGGTAGAATGGTTGGGGGGATCCAAAATATCTTCTCCGTTGTAGATCTGAGAACTTCTTTCTCAACCATTGATCTCGATGCACCCTTTAATCATAGAGCACACAACATATTACTTTGCAAAAACTTAGAATAACACATATTTTGTGGGTTTTAGCGCTATTCCCCTTCATTTTGATCACCACGAGTTAGACAACATCATTCATACATCAAACAAAGAATCCATCTGCTATATGCATGTTTCATTGCAAGGAAAACTAGTCAACCTATGTCCTATCCTACCTATCTACCTAAGTTAGCCCATATTAGACTATTGGGCTAAGAAATTTATCTACCTTGGGGCTATTTGATCAAGTTTAGACTGTTTGATCAAATTTATTCACTAACTAACCTATCTACTTGGCTAAGATTAAACAGTTTAGCCAAGCCTTATTCACTAATTCTATCAACACAAATTCAAAAAGACTTAACCATGATTAAAATGTATGGATAAGTCATCATTATTTCATGGGGCCATATCATTTTCTTTTATGCCCTCTTTTATTCTTTTATTTTATTTTCTTTTTCTTTTTCTTCTTTTTCTTTTGTAAATCATTTGCAGGATGAAATATTATTTACAATGACCAAAAAACAACAAGAGCAACAAATTTCAATCACTATTTGATCCTATGAATCATAGGGTTATAAAAGAGGTTCCACCTGGGGATGGTACTCTCCTTGTGAAGTGCCAAGAATATGTTTCCTGATGTCTACAAAGAGTTTCTCCATTGCTTATTTTATTACCTGATTTATTTTTATCTTTTTTTATTTCGAGAATTTGGTGACACTGGTTTGTGGCTTAGGGCCTTCTTTGCAGGCTTCAACTATCTGATCAATATTATCAATACACAGCTTAAATGTAAAGAAATGGTATGTACAGTGGAAAATATTTGTGATATCCTTATTGGGGTGGAAGATAATTCTTTAGCATCCTACCATTCACAGGTCCACCTGGCAGGTCTATCCCATCCCTATTCTTGAGAAAGAATAAGTTATTACCTCTATATGCCTGAATGGTGTAAGGGCATTTCCATAAGCTATCACATTTTCCATGTTTACCCTTGTCTTCATTTCTAGAGTCCCACTTCAGTACTAAGTCACCCAACTCAAAATCATTTTCTTTAGTTCTTCTATCAAAAGTCTTTTTGATATTTTCCTGAATGACCTGAGTCTTGTTATATACTTCTTCCCTGGATTGCATTAAGTGAATCATTTGATTTATTCTCCTTTGGACATCGTTTGTCTATGCTTGCGCTTCCTGCAATAGTTTCATAACAGGGACTCCCAAGGAAAGGGGAAAAACTGCTTCAATACCATACACCAATTGGTATGGAGACATGCCAATTGATATTTTTGTGCTTATTTAGTCATCCCAGAGTGCAAAAACCAAATTATTATGCCATGATTTCTTATTCTCTTGTAATGTTTTCCTGAGGATTTTCACCAGACTTTTATTTGAGGACTCAGCTAGCCCATTCCCCTGAGGGTAATAAGTTGTGGAGTGTCCTAAAGTAATGTGGTACTGGTTACAAAAATCTATAATCTTTTTGTATCTGAAGGCCGCGGCATTGTTAACTATAATTTTTCAGGGGCATCCAAAATGAGACATGATGTTGTTTTCCAAAAATTTAATTATATTAGAGTCAATGGATTTCCTGCATGGTACAACTTCGATCCACTTTGTGAAATATTTTGTGGTAGTGAGAATCCACCTGTGTTGGGCCAAAGAAAGAGGGTGTATCTCTCCAATAAAATCTAGTCCCCACTGTTGGAATGGAGATTCAACTGAGATGGGTTTCAGGGGAAAAGGCAGGAGATTCTTTTCACTTTTGAAAACTTGACATTTATGGCATGACGTGACTTTTTGATGTACATCAATGAATAATGTGGGCCAGTAAAACCCGGCTCTGAGAATTTTGTCGGTTGTAGTCTTCCAACTTAGATGCCCACCATAGTATCCTACATGGAAATCCTACAGAACCTTGTCAGCTTCTTCTTTCAACAGGAAATTAAGAAAAATACCACCAGGATCTTTCCAATAAATATTACCTCCTAGAATACAAAATTTCAATGCTTTCAGTTTAATAAATCTGGCTTTGGTCTTGGCGAAACCAAGAGGAGCTTATAAGTTATGAAGTACAAAAACGAGGTCTTCATACCAAGGAGAGTTTAAGAATAACTTTTTAACATTTAGAGTCGCCTACTCTTCCTGCTCATCAACTGCAGCTAAAAAATTAATGTCTAGAGCATGAAAATTAGATTTAGCCATTAGTTTGGCCAAACCCTGACCTTTGATCAGTTTGGTAGGTTTATTTCGATGTCATATTCCATAATAACCGTAATCCACTTTCCTCTCCTACCATATGGGTTATCCTGGGTTAGGATATCCTTTAACACTGCATTGGGAACATACGCAATTGTGTGGGAATGGAGAATATAGACTCTAAAATCTTTTATGGCCTTTACCAAAGAAAAATCTTGTTTTTCCATTATGTTGTAATTCAACGTAGCATCTCTCAAAGATTTGTTGAAAAATGCTATGGGTTGTTCATACCCTTTATTGTTTTTTTGAAATAGTACTTTTGCGATGGTATGCTTAGATGCAAAAGAGAAAAGGTAAAATTCTTTTGTGTAATCTGGGCTAATCAAAACTGGGGCTTTGGTGAGTGCATGTTTCACCTGCTCGAATGACTGTTTGGACTTAGTGTTCCATCTGATTTTTGTGTCTTTTTTCAACATATTTGTGATGTTCCTAAGAAGTTCGGCCAAGTTGGGTATGAATCTTCTTAGGAAATTTATTTTTCCAATGAATGATTGTAGCTCTTTGATGTTCCTAGGGTGTTCCACCTTTTGGATGGCTTCTATCTTGTTGGGATTTATTTCAATTCCATATTTAGAGATTATGTGTCCCAACAAATTGCCTTCCTCTAAACTGAAAAGGATTTTATTTGGATTCAATGAAATACCAAACTTTTTGCACTTCTCAAACACACACCTGAGGTGTTGCAAGTGTTCCTCGTAAGATTTGGAGTATACAGTCACATCATCCAGATATATGACTATGAATCTCCCAAGTTTGTCCACAAAACAAATATCCATTTCGCTTTGGAAAGTGGCACCAACATTCATCAAGACAAAGGGAATCTTCACATACATGAAGGTTCCCCAGGGTGTGGTAAAGGTTGTTTTCTCCTGATCATCCAGGTGAACAAGAACCTGGTTATAACCTGAGAAACTGTCTAGTAAGGAGATCCTACTATCCCCAACCACTTTTTGTAAGATGTGGTCCATCTTAGGCAAAGGGTAATTGTCTTTGAGGGAAACCTTGTTAAGATTTATGAAATCAATGCAAAGCCTGTTTTCACCAGTTTTCGTCCTAGTAGGAACTAGGTTAGAAACCCATTTGGAAAATCTCAAGGGGACTATAATTTTTTCATCATACATTTTTTTTATTTCCTTTTCTATCAGGGGAAGAAACTTGGGATTAATTCTCCTAAGTTTCTTCCTAAAAGTTTTGTGTTATTATTTTATTGGGATCCTATGTTGTATGATACTTGTGTCATAAGATTTTAAGTCCTCATAACCCCAAGAAAACACATCTACATATTCCTTAAACAATTCAATGCATTTGCATTTTTTCTCAGGGGATAGAAACTTGGAAGGTTTTATCATCTTGGGTTTTTCTTCTGTTCCTATGTTGCATTCTTCGACCTCTTTACCACTAGCTTCAATTTTTGGTTTTTTCGCTACATCATTAAAATCGAACAAGTCTTCTAGTGGAACTAGACCTCTTGGTAACACATTATTTTTCAACTGTAAAATGCCAGAATCTACCTCATTTTCTTTCATTTCATCTGAGTCTACTTTATTTACACTACCATTTTCAAAAACAGGTTTATTTACATCATCATCACCATTCTCTAAATCTATATTTGTACATTCAAAATCATTCTTACACTGTAGGAAGTCTTCAATTTGATCGTCATTCCCAAATACCTGCCAGTATCTGATGTTGTCAGGAATGTTTGGTTTGCACTTCACCTCCACTGTGTATTTTCAAGTGGGATGAAAAGGAATTTTACATGTAGCTACTAATGTAGCCAACCCGTATGCAAGTATGTTTTGTCCCCTGGGCATTACCTATAGGTCAATTTCAGTAAAACATTAAAGGGCATCCAAAACAACATTCCTGTAATATCTAAGTATGGGATGTTTAACTGCATACTCACATTTAATTTTCTTAATAATCAATTCAGAATCACCCCTTACCATAATCTTTTTGGCACCAACCTTCTTTAGTAGTTTCATGCCGAGCATCAAAGCTTCGTACTCAGCTATGTTGTTAGTGCATTGGAAATTCAATTTGTAAGAATGACTCTCTAAATACTTTGATTTGTGATTATTCAACCAAACTATGACTCCAACTCCCTTCTTACTCATGGCTCCATCAAAATACATGCTCCAAAAGTCTGTTAGTAGTTCCTCACTTTCCACAGTTTCATTATTTCTTACCTCAGTGATTTCTTTATCTCCTTTCAAATCTGGTGTGTCATCTTCCTGCTGAGTGATTTGTTCTTCCAAGTCACCATCATTGTATAGAATGGAAGAATCTAGATCAGAATGTTCAGAGTATAGAAGATAATTGTCTGGCTTTTCCTGAGTGTTGACCATATATTTCATTAGAGTTTCTCTGTACAGTCTTCTCTATTGTCCAAATACCGAGATGGTGGCATAGGACATATCTAGCTGCAAGGTTCCTTTCAGCTTAGCTCCCTAGGATATTGATAGTAACATACCGTATTTTGGGGGAATGTCTGCAACTACGATATCCATCACCATACTCTTTGCTAGGATTTGATCTAGGGTGATGCATAAGTCCTTAATTAGACCTATGCACTTGACCTTGCTAGAGTCAAAATAATGAAAATCCTTGTAGGGTCTGGTGACCTCAAGTCCCAACTTTTCCATCACAACTTTGGGCATCAGGTTGTGAGAGGCACCTAAATCTAGCATATCATTGTGTAAGATCAAGTCATGGATATTTAGGCTGATGTAGAAAGGGGAAACGACACCATTATCAGTTTGACCATCAACTTCAGGACCAAACAAGAGCTCAGGTTGATCATCAACAAGGTTTACCATGTCTAAGTGATTGGCTGACCCGACATTCAGGGCCTTCATACCTATCTCTGGTTTGATTCTTAAAGATTTAATTACCTGCGACCTGTAAGAACTCTTTCTCATCAGCTCGAAAAGGGGAATGATAATATTTAATTTAGCTAATTCCCCTTCAAGGCTGAATGTAGTGGAAGCTTTATCTAGGCTTTGCACTTCTGGTTTATCCATTGAAGTCCTATGGGTAGAAGCAGTTGGTTGAGTACTCAACGAAACCTCTGTCTGATTTGATCTTTGTAAAATCTTGGGGATTATTTTTGCAGGAGATTCAACATTATACCTCTCACGGACTTTCTTGGGAGGAGTTTCCAAGGTTTTCTTGGTCTCAACTATTATCTTTGTTTCGGTAGCCTTCTTTGCTTCAGTAGCCTTCTTTGGAGGGTTGTCATTTTCCTTCTTGCTTATCAGGTTATACTTCCTATGGACCTCCATTATAGCATTTTCAAAGGCTTGTTGTTCTATTTCATATGCTTCCTCATTTACCTCTATTTGTGAGAGGATAAAAACATCGTGCTCTTCCTGAGTAAGAAAAATGGATTCATGATCATGAACACCCATGAGGTTTATATGAGTGTCATCCAATTCTTCGATTATATCTTGACCTTCATGAGCATAATTTTCTTGGAAATGTGGTTTGATCTCTTGATCAGGCCCCCTTTGTTCTCTCTGATCTCTAGGATCTCTCTGCCTGATCTGGGGAGGATTTACTCTGAAGTTTGGGTTTCGAATTTGAGTAGCAACTTGGTTCTCCCTGGGTGGGTTTTTGTCATCTATAGTAAGTCTCTCCATCATTCTCTCCATAGCTTGGGCTAGAGAATATAGTTTGGCATATGATGAGGAAGAGGAAGGCTCTTCCTTGATGGCGAACCTCCTTTATGTTCTCTGCCTTGCTCTTCTGGCTAAAGATTTGCTTCCGTGCTTACTGCACTTTTCTGCATGTCTTCCAGAGTAACAAAATTTATTTCCCTCAGCTGGTATGACATATCAGCATAAAATCCATCAGGGAATTTGATTAATGCCAAACCTTGAGGAGGCTTGATATTGGCTGGAATTGCATTGTACAAATTGTTGAAACGAGTGCAGTAATCATGAACTTTCTCTCCTTGGTTCCTTTTGATACTCTCATATTCTGACAAGATCTGAAGAGGATTTTTCTTTACCTCCCATCTGTCAAGAAAACTTTGATGAAAAGCATCAATGTCAGTTATGGTAGTAGGACGTAAGTCTTTGAAAAAAATTTCGACTTCTCCATTCAAAATCTATGCAAATAGCCTCATCTAAACATCAGCCTCATCAACTTCCTGCAAATCAAAATTATCATTCATTTTGTCAACATGTTGTTGTGCATTCAGAGGACCAGTTCCATCAATCTGAGGAAGTCTGGTTTGATAGTCCTGAGGCATGGCATGTAAAGGAGAGACCAACACCAAGGGAGAATATCTTGCTGCCATGAATGGTGGAGGAGGATGGACAACAACCTGTTTGATCATAGGGGAGGTGACAGAGGTTGTGGAAGATGAAGGGATAAGATGAACAAAGTGAGATGCTTTATGTTTAACAAAAGTTGCAGAAATAGTCAAGGCATAAAGTTCAACTGGCTGTTGGAAGTGAGATTTGTCTAAGGATTGATCAATATTTTCTACGAGATATTCTAACTTGTCAGATTCTTGAAGAACTCTTTGATCAACATCTGCCCTAGGAGATAGTATTTCAGGGGTCCTCGGTTGTAGGATTGTTTGACCTAAGATTGGTTCACTTACAAAGCTGTCGGATTTTGTTCTGAAAAGGATTTTTTTAAAAGATATGTCAAACTCGAGATCCTGAAGGGAAACCAGTTTCTCTAGGAGAGAAGGGGACATATGAAGAGGACTGTGACTCCTAGAACCCTCTGTAGCATTTTTCTTTCTAAGTAATTTTTTGGGATTGTTTATTGCTGTTGCAGGTTCTGGATCTGGATGAGATCTTGTGAAAACTCTTATAGGAGCCAGAATTTTTATTTTTTATTTCATTTTTAGAAATTTTAAACTAATTATATACAAACTTTAACAACCTCTGAACATTATCTCTTTATAAGTTTTGGTTTTATGATTAGTTTAGGAATAAAGTTTTCTTTGTCTAGGAAAAATAAATCGTGGGATGGAAATTTATTTTAGTTCCCCAGTATGGTCGCCACTATGTTAACGTTTTGTAAATTCCCAGAGGTTGTCGCTATGTAGAAGAAATTCACCAGAGCTAACTTTATCCAACCACTTTGAAACTGGGATCTATCCCTTCCAACTTCAGAGAGGGATCTCTCTGTAAGATTTAAATTTGTTTTAGGTTTTAGATATTAGACTAGTTAAATAAATGAGACTATGTTGTTTGTTTTATAAAAATGGTTGTAATATCGCTTATGCATCCATTGGGCTATGGGGTATGTTTTATAAAGTTTGAGATCAAAGAACATATTTTATAAGGTGATTTCACAGGGCAGGATAATGCAACTGTTAGATCCTTTAGAATAAAAATGATGGGTAGTAGAAAATATGAGAAAATAAATTATAACAAAGAAGCATTTAAGAATTTCTTTATCATAACGTCAAAAGATAAAAAATTATATTTTTAAAATCCATAAACAGAGTGTACAAAGATAAATATTGTAACTTCAACTTCTTTTAAGTGATCATATATAGAAAACATAAATGATTATGAATATAGAAAAAACATTCAATGAAGAAGAGAAAACATCACCAACAGTTAACACACAGGAATCCCGTGAAATGTCCTTTTTATTACTGGTAAATATCTTGAGAAAGATTGCAGTGCTTACAACTTGCTTGGGCGTAAAGCTCAACCCTCAGTACTTCGAAACTTGAAGTATATATAGAAAATATTACAATTGATCCTGTCATTAATGATCAGGACATGGAAAAATCTAAGGCTAACTAACTAGATAACAAAATACAAAAGTGTAGGAACTGCTTATGATCTGTCAGATTGTCCACACTGATGTTGGGGAAGACGGTTGGTGAATCATTAACCTGAATTTGACTGTTCTGTATGATGACTTGTACGTCCATATCATCTTCTACTCAATCAATTCACACAACTCTTCCCATCTCTACTAAATGGGAATGGTGACTTTTAGTAGCCCGCGGTACACTTCATTTATTTCTGTGTAATTTTCAAAAGTTGGCTTGGTGATGAAGATATGCTTGATTTCATGCTGGATGCTAAGGTCCAGTTATAGAATCTCTAAAAATTATTTACCTGTTATGCTACCTTGTATCCCTGAAAACTTGGATTTGTCCTTTGATACCATGATAATCCTTTGCTTCTAATTAGAGAGTGTCATCAGCTTGTCATTCAGAACCAGTAAACTGGGAAGACCTTTCTTTAGAAACACATCAATCTTTCTGAAAAAATTCTAAACTCTGACATCCATGTTCTAGGATTTCTCCTCCAATTGTAGTATCAATCCTCTTTTGGTTAGAACCCTCTTGACCTTGAGGATAGTCTCTCTCCTATCCTCAATCTTCAGGTTTTCTAGTTCTTCTTTAGTTTTCTAATTAAGAAACCTGATGATTTCATTTGCTTCTGTGGGCATTTCTCCCAGACCTCCCTTTATCTTGTCGATAGCCTACCTACTCCTCGACACCAGTTCATGTTGTTCAAACATGATTTACACCATAGGACATATTTCATTTATGGACTTGGAGATATCCATCCAAATGGTGTCTTTGGCTTTTGTTGAAACAATGTAACTGCAAAGTGTATTCTCATTATTATTTGATATATTATTTATTGGATCAATCCC
The DNA here is from genome assembly GCA_009831015.1 of Picea engelmannii. Classification (NCBI taxonomy): domain Eukaryota; kingdom Viridiplantae; phylum Streptophyta; class Pinopsida; order Pinales; family Pinaceae; genus Picea; species Picea engelmannii. Next base: position 99,718 of record ML824004.1, read on the forward strand.
CATTGTGTATTTATCATGTTGTCTATTGTAAAAGGACCAAATCCCCTTTTGCAGATTGGTCATAATGTAATTGTAATAGGAAAAAGAAGAAGTCGGCCCCATAATATAATAAAGGTCATTATAACCACCCAGGAGAAGAAGTCGGCCCTACCAGTGAAAGGACACTCTCAGACGTGCCAGTCTTGTATGAATAAGGAGGCTAGTGCCTCACTTAATCACACACTCACTTGTTCATTAAGAGACAAATTTTGGAGCTCCAGTTGGAGAAGAGAGAGAGAGAGAGGTGCATATTTAGGAGAGGACTTTTTGTATTTTCTTGAGTTATCTCTTGGAATTGTATTGGCTATCTATAATAAGGAACTTTTACTGAGTTTTCTTCCCCTAGAGGGTTTCCCAGGATAAATGTTGTGTCTCTTGTGATTGTGTATTTCTCGGTGATCTTGTATTATGCTATTGTTATCTATTGAAATGAAAAGAACTATAATAATGTATTAAACATTAACATGGTATCAAAGCCAAGCTGAAGAGAGCATCTTTCACAAGAGTGAAAAATGTCACTGTTGTCGTACATGCAAATTAGGGATTTTTGATGGTGAATAATTTCATCCCTAAAACCATCTAGAAAAGTGCTCCCTCCCCCAAGGATCATTTTGGCACCTTCAATGCACCTTTTTAGTGACTAGATGATCTAAAAATGAAGAAGACTTGTATTCTTGAAAATATTTGCAAGTTTTAATTCATGTGTTCAAATGCAAATGAATCAATTTTGCAAACACAACTTTTATTGAAATTACTCATTCAAGATGCATATAAACAACAAAAAATAACATTGAACAAAAAACACATAACATAGCAAATGATAAAGGATTTCACCCCTCTCTTGGGCTACATCTCCTGGTCCAGCTTCCAATGGATCTTTTGTATTATTTTCTCAAAGTGATCAAATATATGATTTACAATGCTCAAAATGCCAAATAGATGGCTCCAATGGCTTCATAACGTCCAAAAACTCCTAGCTGGGATTTTTTGACACCTCCTTTGGCCAAAAATTGAAGAAGATAGGCTTCCCGGAAGTTCCCCTTCAAACTTGCTATCTCTGGATCGCCAAAATGCACCTCTTGCTCCTCAACCTAGCCCCCACATGCATTTATGTGTTAAAACTTAGCATCGGGTGCAACCACACAAATGGTGCGAACTATAGGATGGTTACGTGCAGGCCCTTAACCGCCAAGGCCCGTGGGTACATGGACCACCACATGACCTCGCACGCATATAAAATGGGCCAAGTCAAAATCAAATGATAGAGAGAGAAGTGTTGACGCAGTTTCATAACCATTGGTAACACAACTCCTACACTATACATTGACCACTGGTCATATGTGTATGGTCCATCGGTTATATGTGTATGGTCGACTCCGGCCAACAACATATGTTTTAACCAATGTTTAGGTGACATGTGGTGGTCATTGATTGGGCCATGTGTCACCATCCCATTCACCACAAACAAGCCACATGTCATATGCTGACTCATCCACACGACTTCCAACCACACTTACCACGTGTCGTATGGCCTTCCACGTGTTGTATCTGTACGGACTGTACGGACTGTACAGTCATCACACATTTTTTTTGCATGTTTGTCGATTTGAACAGAATGTGATATATCTCTCATACGATGTCTGTTTGAACCCAAATGAGTTGCATTGGGTTCATGATGATGAGACCTATTCTCCCGTTCGATTTGAAGCAATTCCGAGCACTTTGAATTTTGAGCAAAATTTGATCCCCTGGATCACTAGATCTCCTAGAAAGTGAAACCCTAGTTTCACAAAGTACCAGAAAACTAGATAACTAGAGTACCAGAAGTACCAGAAGTACCAGAGTACCAGAAGTACCAGAAAACTAGAAGCACCAGTCCATAAATCTGTAGATCAAGTTTGAGGGGGTAAAAGTTGGATTTTCATAAATCTGACTGCACCATCTTACTCACCTCAGCTCAGCACATCTATCCCCTGGATCAGAATTTCAAAATTTGAAGCTTGAAAAATTAGGGTTTCCTCATAAAACCCTAAGTTGTAGTTGTATTTGCAATTGTAGTCTCAGAATGAGTTGCAATTGTAGTACTAGTTGCATTTGCAGCCGTACTACCAGTTGTAGTCACCCTTGAAGTTTTTAAAGAGTTGGCAATGATTACTACTACTTCCAGATGGTACCACCACCTACAAATTCTATTAGAGGTATGCACTCACATATGTTTAAATGGTTAAAATTTAAAGAGTATTTGTAGGAGAAGGGATCTCTTTCCATAGATCCAAAAGGATCTCAAGATCCAACACATTCAGAGGAATGATGCAACCCAGGTGTGATTATTATGATATGCATCCATTTATTATATTGATGAATGTTGCATCATTCTAACCTTTTATGAGTCAAGGTATTAGATGGATTAAAAGTTGAGATCATAGAGCTTATCCTCTAACCCAACCTTATGTCAAGATAGCATATTGTCTTAGTACATAAGACAGGTTGAAGAAAGCACTCATCATCTTGAGTGAAGGAGACTCAGAAGAAAAGAAAGCACTCATTCCTGAGGACAAGGCTCCAGATTTGATTAATCAAGTTGATAAGATTCAAAGGTACACATGAAAAAGTTGATGACTATAGTTGAGATAACAGTCTTTGTAAAGTATTATACTTGATAGCATGTGAGCATATAGAAGTAAATGCTTTTCCTGATACAACTAACACCTCCTCTAGGAGAAACCTCATGTGTTAGTTCCAGGTTTCCATGGAATAATTTTTTATCACAACACTATGAGAGTGTTGACCTCATTTCGTATTATATTCCTTACCTTTAAATATTGCTTCAGACAAGTTACAAGTGATATCTCTAAAGGAGCTACTGTGATGATTGTTCATGCTATTTCTTTATATTATCAAAAGGATATTACTTGTGCTTATTGTTTTGTTGACCTTGCTCCAGGTCACAGGTAATAATCCTGATGAAAGGTTGCAGAAGGAAACATGCTAAAGTAGAGACCATAAATGAAGCAATCATCATTGGAAAAGAAGAAGGTGGCTTTCATAAGCTAAAGGGTCACTCAGAAG
>ML824005.1:27560-39575 GCA_009831015.1 Picea engelmannii
GTGCATGGTGTATTGTGGTGTATTGGTGTAACTCTTATACCATTGTTCATTTCTCATTGGATATAATTGAATGGTTTAATTATAAGTTTAAAAAGGTTTTAAATTGTACTTGATACTAATTCACCCCCCTCTTAGTATCAACAGTACCTCATATGATACCTTGGGATATGGGTAGAGTAAGGATGCAAGCACTTGAATACCATAGAACACACACTCATGACTTGATTACAAGATAAATGTATCAAACAAACATTGAATAAAAAACAATTTGTGAATCAAAAACCCCATTGATATTAATCGAATATAAATGAATGGAGGTCTTTCACTTATGTAACCAAAGCATGTTTAGGACCAAGGAGTTATAAACTAGGAAAACAATCATGTTCATAGCAAAATACGACAATTCAACAATAGACCATATGAACAATTATCCTTTGATCAAAAATCAAAACAAAGTGTGAATTCCAGCTGCGAGTTTTCATGCTTACAATCATGAAAACAAAAATCGAAAGGAAGGTATGTAGAACGCAACAGATGACAAGTGTCATTTAGTAACAATGCTCATGGCGAATAATGAAAAAATTAGAGACCTTGTGTAGGTAGCTTGTGAATGATAGAAATTATATTATTGTTGCCAACAATGGCGACACACTAGGAGAAGCAGTGATCTCTACGAAATGAACGAGTCCAGATTAGGATAATCAGAGAAAATTTCAAATCGAAAACAACCAAAAATATGTCTGAACATTATTATCAATTATAAAGCATTCTAGTTTCAGATTACTGTTATTTTAAAGAGACGAAAACTGACAACAATCTTAACAGAAGAGAGTCATGATGTTAAAGTTAAAATATTCAATATTTTTGACAGGGCCGCTGCTGCCAGCAGGCATCCATAGCCTCGACATGGATGTTAATTAACCCACTCTGATATCTGTATCCTTCCAAGAAGTTCCAGATCAGAACGAAGGACATTTGAGGTAAAAAAGAATCCATATCTGAGAATTTTCATATACCTGACATTGCTTCGCTGCCAGCGGGCCTATTCAGTACCCCGACGAAGTTATCTTGGCGTCATGCATGCATTTACCCGCTGCCAATAGAATTTTTCAGTATCTCGGTGGGTTTACAAGCACTTCCCACAACTCTCTTGAAAATTTATTTATTTTTTTAAAGATTTTTAATAGAGCGGGGTGACGCTGAAAATCCTGGTTTTTGGACACATATTAGTAAATTACAGACCTTGAAGAAAATTCTTAGCTATCCTTCATTATGATCTAGAAATAGTCTGTTAATAAACCGAGTTTCAAGAGCAGGGAGACATCTCTGAGTTATTCTCTTAAGGAACAGGGACATTGTAAAAATAATTTTTATGGATGATCGTGAGTACCTTTAGTTGCAGATGGAAATCAAGAAACGCTTTTCAAACAATGAGTTATCTTTAACATGGATGCAAACTCAGAAAAATATCACAATTTATGTTTAAACAACTTTCGGTAGTCATTTCTGAAGGGAAATTTCTCTATTATCTCTGTCCGAACTAACCCATAATGCAGGCATGTGTGTTTCAAAAAGAAAGACTGACAAGCATAAAAGGAAAAATCAAAACAAATCAACAAAGAAAAACCAACAACAAACAAAACATAAAATATTTACACAGATTACATGGGAGTGTCATCAGGAAAAGTACCTTTTTAGAGCTTGGCCATTCACCGGAAAGGTGTCTGGCTATCCCTCTAAATTCTGTAATCGGAAGGAACTGGGACCCAATTTCTCAACAATTACGAATGGTCCCAACCACAAGTTCTGAAACTTTGTATGCTCTCTTTTTCCCTCATGAGGTTTGTCCCATTTTAGGACAAGGTCACCTACCTCAAAATTTATGTCAGAGGTAGAATTGGAATCAAACCAATTGTTATCACTGAAATTTCATCTGCACATGGTTACAAGAACTCAACATCATCAAACAGTAATGAAGTCATTCATGGCCCTGAATTAATCTCACAGCATTCAAAAAAGGGGAAAAACTATACAAAGTAGTGAAAAATTGAAGAGCGCTTTGCAGACATTGGGCACGCATGCACATGTGCGGAACAAGAACGTAGAAAGCACGCATATGCACACGATGCGTGACTAATAGCGCAAAAATCCGCGCACCTGCTAAACGACACATTTATGAATATGTTCGGCCTCCCAACCACTTATGGTTCAACTCCCAAGCTGATTTGACCTCCAAATCCGGGCTGGATCCGAATGGTGGGCTGGTCAAAGACCTAATAATTCCCTAAATGACCTCTTTTCACACTACAAAGCAGTTACACAATAACCCAATGCAATGCTATAAAAAGCCATGAATGCACCTCATTTTCTCAAGGAATTCAAAGTAATGTTATGTTGCCTATATTGTTTTAAGGACGCCATCCTTGACAAGAGTACATTGGCACCATTTCATTGAGCAATCCACCTCTCCATTGAGTGGATTTGCAAAGAGTTCTTTCACCACCATTTTCATTTTTCTTGTTGTAAGAAGAGCTACTAGTGAGGGTACAAGAGCCTTCCCTTGGAGGAAGAAGGGACTCATAGTCCCTTTTCTTCTTGGTGATTTGTTTTCTTCAATAGATCAACCTCAAAACATTGGTGACATGGGTCCTTTTGTTCTTGTTATCTCTATGTCCCTATGCTTATGATTTTAGTTTTTATTAGTTTAATTCTTGATTATAGTTTTGTTTTTCTTTCTCTAACTCTTTCCTCTACAGTTGTCTTGCTCAGCAGACCCAACTGAGCTTGCAAGCACCTCTTATTTTCTCACCAAGGTGACGAAAGAGGCACAACCGATTGGCGACTCCGCTGGGGAAAGGTATCAATTTCCTACCTCATTTGGGTTTATTTTTCTCTTCTTTTAGTTTGTTTAACTTGCAGGTCCACGAACCGGCCTAGGCCGACCTGCCAACCATCCAATTCAAAGGAGAATTGAGAGAAATCCATCTGGATTTTTATTTCTCAGATGCTTGTCACTAGTGTGCGGATATTCTACCCCATAGACATGCATCGTGTGCGCATACGCCTAAGTGACAACTTTTCTATGCGCGCATGCACTTTCAGACCCATCTCTATTCATGCGCCTGCGCTCTGTGCGCCTCTGTCTTCACTAGGGGTCGCGTATCTGAGCAAAATTTCACATTGTAAGTTGTTGGGATGTGGGGAAGCCCATTTTCCTTTTGAAAAATGATGTCTATCATGTTCTAAAGGCAGCACCACACTTAGTCCCCTCATCATATAAAGGGGTTAGTCAAACACACATAGGCACTTAGGAGGATAAAAATCAATTTCCCTTATTTGATTTTTGCCACATGGATGGCTTGTTTTGGCTTACACCATAAGGTGGAAACCATTTTTAATCACATCTAACTTACATTGGGACTAGAAACTGAATTACAATCGCTTAGTATGCTCTTCTCTCGCGCCTTCAAACGACCTTGAGAATCAGAAAAAGATTGTGAAACAATTTCATCTCCCTTAACAAAGTTTAAAAACCTTTAGGAGAGGACAACGACCCTTCTTGGGACCCCTCTTAGTTTTCTTTTTCAAACACATCTTAATATCGTAACGGGCCCATACATGCCCACATGCTACAAAGATAGGATAGGGTTTGAAATTTTTCTTTCTTAGATCAAAACACTAGGGAAGTTTAAAGGTTTGTAACGGGCCCATACATGCCCACATGTTCAATCTAGGATAGTTTCAAGCTTTTCTTAGATTACATCACAATAGGGAGTTAAAGGATAGTAACGGACCCACATGTCCACATGCTAGCTTCCTAGGGATTTTGAATTACGCAAGGTTGTACCAAAGGAACTTAGTTAATTAGGTAATCAAACTCTTGTAAGGACCAAGCGAAGTCCACATGCAGCAAGGTGACATCTAATTCACTAAAAATTGGTGCACTTTCACTCACACACAAAATTCACTTATCACTCACATAGCTTCTTCTTGAAACGTGGAGGTCAAAGTAAGTTTCCTCCAAAGGGATTCTGAAAATACCCCATCTTTTCTCGACGAGACTATCCACTTCCATTTTTAATCAACGAGGTTGGTTTGCACCCCCAACCTCCCAAAACAACTACATCTAAAAATATTTCTAAAAACTCACTAAGTTTTCCTCCATAGGAGGTGCCAAAAGAAATTTTTTAGTCTAGGTAGGATTTCAGGGATAGGCATCCAAATAACTCCCCGTTATTTGGTTCTCACATTGTCAAAACATAGAGGTTGTCAAATAGGGAACTGAAAATCCTCCAAGTCAAGTGTTCCAATCACCATAAGGCAAGGAGATACCCATGAAGGGTTGAAAGCCGAGGTCCTATTGTTCTATGTGTCCCCCCTTGAGGCACCCACCTCTTGGACGGGATCCAGCCCGTGACCCATTTCTTAGGCCGAAAATCTAAATGCCGCACTTTGACTGAGGTACCTAGTGACCAACTTTAGGACATCTACCCAGGTGGAAATTGTGGGCTGCAATTGCACCTTGATTGGATTTTGTGTGGCTATTGGGAAATATCGCCAGCTCTTTCGGGATATGCCCCCTTTACCCCTCATTATAACCAATTATTTCATCCTTCACTAGTTTCTCTTCCAGTGACTTCAAACCCCACTATTGAGTACTATTGGAAGGTCCAATGCTATTTGAGAGGAAGGACGTTACGTTTTCTAGGAAACGAGCATTTTCTTTCTTTTGATTCCCCCATGCGGACAAAACCCACTTACCCATATATATGTTTCTTTCTCATTTTATGTATGATGCACATCTGATTACAATTTGATTTGGATATATATATTGTGTAAACATTTAACGCAAAGGCTCTTGTTTCTATATTTCTCTCACCACTTTTTGCATATATTCACACAGCTAGTCTGACATCATAGTGGAACTACAGAACCCCCGTCGTTCACGATGCTTGCTCAACCTCCCTCCTATCTTAGGGGGAGTATCTGGTTGTGCCCGCTCATCGACACTTCCTTCACACACTCCTGTGAGTGCTACTATCTTAGGATCATATTTTCTTGGTTCTACATTACTTGGGTCAACTTCCCAAGGTCATCCGTTCACTCGCTCTCCTTTACACGGAAGCGGGAGACCCACTTCCTCTCAAGGAGGGATCACCAACCCACCTAGTCCCCATCATGGGTCAGGTTCACAACACACTATGGCTGAAGCTAATCCTCCCCCCCATTGCAGATGCCATACTTGGCCTCTCTGAACATACCGGATCTCACCAAACTCACCAATGATCCTATATTGCATGACCCCACATGGACTGCAATGCCAACCAAACTACCTTCAGACATACCAAAGTTTGAAGGGAAGGCAGGTGATGACCCTACCAACCATGTCATGACCTTTCATCTTTGGTGCTCTTCCAATAGCATTATGGATGATTCCATCAGACTGCGATTGTTTCAACGTACACTCACTGGCCCATCGGCCAAATGGTATGTCGAAGAAAAATCAGGGTCCCACACGACCTTTGAGTCATTGGCCAAAGCATTCTTGACCTTCTTCCAATTACCCATCCACCATGACAATGGTATAGAACTAGTGTCTAACTTCAAACAAACCTCAGCCACACACATCGCTGACTACATTCACGAGTGGCATAGGCGACGTAGTTTGTGTAAAGTAGAAACCACCAAGCAAGAGTGTCTCGACTGGTTTCTTAGATCACTCGTCTCTCTCCTCGGTAAGGATGTAGCTTCCACCTTCCCTCAATCGGAAGAGGAAGCCATCAGTAAGGCTCAATAGTATGACCTCATCTATGCATAGTCGGGGTACTTATACACGGTACTTCCTAATCTTCCAAAACCTGTGCCATTTGGCCAAAACAAACCTGGGATGTCTCACTCAGTAGACGGACTAATAGATGCCACCACACACCATGGTCCACAACCCCAACCACCACCAATGTATGGAACACCTCAATACCCGCCAACATATGGGGGCACTCCTTATTACCCCCCACCTCCTTATCAACAACCATACCTTGTTGCTATACCTCCACCCATCAGTGGACCACCACCGACACCTCCCATACATCAACCTATTCCCACAAATAGTGGTACTCCCTCAACATTAGCTTATAGTACTAGCGAAAACACTATGGCTTCCTATGTACCTTATGGATCGGTACCACCACATAATCCTTACTTCCCGTTTCCTGGTCCCCCACAACCCATGGCTCCCCCACATCCTCATGCGGGGGTAAACTTTGTTCAACCATCTGCTGCTCAACAATACCAAAATTTTGAACAGTTAAACACAGCTAATCCAACTCACCCATCGAACAATGCCAAGAAGAATGGATGGAACAGGAATAACAACAACCTAGGTCAAGGCAGGAATCAACCCCCACAGCACCAACCCACCGGGGGCAACCAAAACCAAGGGAACCAAACCCCCCAAGGGGGCAATAATAAAAAATGCCAAGGGCGAAATAATGTTAAAACCATCTTCCCTTGTGCCCTTTTTGGTGAGTTCGGCCATTACACTCATCATTTCCCCCATATCGCTAATTTCAAATGGTTGAAAGACTCTGGTAGTCTTCCCCATCCTCCTACACAACCTGCCCCTCAGCAGGCACCACAACAATATGTGCAACAACCCCCTCCTGCTGTGCTACAAAATCCTATTCCACATCAAGGTGTGATAAACACCCAATAGGATACACAGCATCCCCCACCTCAAGGGGGACAATACCTCAACCTAACAACCCAGCAGAGCGTACAATTCTCCTCACCAGTGAGGAGGAAATCCTTTTGCAAACATGTAGTCGTCAGTATCATACACCCATCGAATCTCCTTCCATCCCTCCAGAGACAAACCCTACACCGATAGGACCCCCGCTGGTGATCCCCTGCCCTCCCGCCAAACCACCACTATGCATCCCTTGCATCCCCTTGTGCCGGAATGTCCACAACCCACAGGCTAGGGCAGCTCATAACTATAGCATGGTAGATGACTTAGCGCAATCCCCAGCTGCCATGTCAGTCTTGGAAGTCCTCCAGACTTGTCCTACGCAGCGGAAATAACTACTTTCCGCCTTGGGGGCAATTGACCCTACAGATACTCGACTCATCGCCTTTGATCTTGATAGCATAGAACCTCATCTTCCCTCCTTGATCTCTTTTCAAATACCAGTAAAAATACGGAACATCACAGTTCATCGATGTATCATCGATGAAGGTGCATCTACATGCATTATGTCCAAAACAGTATGGCAGAAACTTGGTTCCCCGGAACTCATACCCTCTGCCATCACATTACGAGCTTATGACAGACGACCATCCTCTCCTGAAGGGATCTTCCAAAACGTCCCCATTGAACTCGGGGGAAAGACTATTCTCATTGATATCGAAGTTATCGACACCCCTCTCGATTACAATATCCTATTCGGACGTAGCTACATGTACGCTATGAAGGTAGTGGCATCATCCATCTTTCGAAGAATGATGTTCCCCCATAATGGGAAGACCGTGACCATTGACCAAGTCTCACATTATGAGCCTAACCCATCTGCCAACCTCGATAACATTCTTCCCCTCATCCACACAAACCAAGACGCATATCCACTCATCAAGATGGGTCCTGGGATTTTTAAAGATCCATCCTTGTTAGGGACATACCACGAAGCACCACCACTCCTTCATTCTGCTAATCAAGTATGCGTCATCTCATCTAACGGAACTCACACCGAGAATGCTCGTCCTCCTCAGGAGGCTTCGGTCATTCCTGACATCCCAACAGTCGCAGAACCACTCCCGCTGGAACCTCCTACGCACTCGTCGACCTCAATAGTCCATGAATCCACATCCCCTCAAGGGCATAGTCCCGTTTGGGAGACAGTCCCCCAACCCCTCACTCAAATTCCCTTCTTTTACCCTCCACCAGGTATAGAAGCATTTTAGGTAGCCACCACACTCACACTACCCAATATGGTGTTAGCAATTCCAGTGTGGTATTTACACCCACCTGAGATGGTCCCTCGGCCATTCCTTCCTCCACAGGAAGGCCTCCCCATGACGATTCCCATCCTTACCCCCACCACCCCCCCCACTCACTAACCTCTCGGCTACAGCTGGGGGCAAGAGAAATAAGAACGAGCCCACCACTCCACTTCCTCCACGCATCCCACCACCTTGCGCACTATGTGAAAAAGAGGGCCACCAAACCAACAATTGTCCATCACTACCTGAATTACGGAATTTAATCCCCCTCAATCAAACTCCCACCACACCTGCCACTACTGCTAGTCCCACCACTACCACCCACCCCTCTAGTAGTAAAGGGTTGAGGACCAAATACACTTGTGCTATATGTTCAGAGTATGGCCATTACACCCAACATTGCCCAGCACTGCCACACTTTCGACAGACATTAGAGGCTGTACGCCAGAACTTCCAGAACAACCTCAGTACTGCTATGTCCTCATCAACATATATCACTGACATCCGCTATGTCACCACTTCAGTCAATGAACGTATGAGATTCCCTTTCTCTCTCTGTGATTCATTAGCTCATTTTACATACCAGTGTCCTATGATCCTTGAATACATGAAACGTCAATTGGCCCTGCTTCATCAACCCACAGAGGTGATAATTGACATTACCTCGTCACTAGAGGATATTTATGTCATTTCTCCCCAGCCTGAGGCACTCCCAATGCCTCCATGGTTCTTCAATGATGTCTCTGAGGATTTACCCCGCAACCCCCCCAACTCTCCTACTCATTCCCCTACAGACACTCTCCACCCAACCACCATGGGTACCCCTCATTACTTCAATATATGGTTCATGTCAAGTGAACCCTCACCATCTCCTAGCATTGCCCCCTTTGTTTCTCCATCAGGGGGCAACCACACTATCACCGAGATCACTCCTCATGACCCCTTGTATTCCCGACGTTTCCACTGCGACGAGGAAATACTGGAAGAGGTAAGCCACCTAGACTCTCCCTGGGATGCGCTACATCACCGCGCACTCTTCTCTCCACAGGAAGCCTCCATGCCTCCTAACCAAAACCCCATTTACATGGTCGAAACCAAATATTTTATCCCCTCCGGGCCTATAGATTGGTTGAACAATCCCATTCCTGCCCCTGATGCTTTTGAAGAAGGTAATATGGCCAATATTTCCCCCACCATCAAAATCAACATTTCCATTAAACATGGCATCGTCGAAGAAATCACCATTGGAGCTGCTCCCACTCCTTAAGAAATCACCACATATAAATCCCTCTTCTAGGAATATAGGGATATTTTCACCTAGTCATACATGGAAATGCTTGGACTCGATCCCTCTATTGTCGAACATCGCATTGACACCTGGCTCGACATCACAACAGTTCGCCAAAAACAGTGACCACTACACCCATCCAAAGCAACGACTATCAAAGCCGAAATAGACAAATTACGCGCTGCCGGGTTTATTTACCCCATCACTTATACTTCATGGGTTTCCAACCCTGTACCCATCGATAAAAAACAAGGCACTATCCGCGTTTTCACAGACTTTCGCGATCTCAATAATGCATGTCCCAAAGACAACTTTCCAATGCCTTTCATCGATCAAATTATCGACGACTGTGCCGGCCACGAGGCTCTCTCCTTTATGGACAGATTCTCTGGCTATAACCAAATTCAAATCCACCCAGTTGATCAGTATAAAACCACATTCACTACCCCGTGGGGTACCTTTGCATATCGTGTCATGCCTTTCGGCTTAAAAAATGTCACCGCAACTTTCCAGCGGGCAATGACATACATCTTCCACGATCTGGCTAAAATCATCCTCGCCTACCTGGACGACCTCACAGCTCGATCCAAGAAACGCACCCAACATCTCGATGATTTACGAATCATCTTTCAGTGGTGTCGATAGTACAACATCCACTTGAATCCTCTCAAGTGTGTGTTCTGTGTCACCGCAGGGTGCCTCCTCGGCTTTATTGTCTCCCAAACCGGTATTATCATGGACCTCCTCAAAGTCCAAGCTATCACCGAAATTCCACCTCCCCAGAATTTATGGCAACTTCAGAGTCTTCAGGGAAAAGCTAACTTTCTTCGATGCTTTGTCCCAGATTACGCCATATGCGCACATGGTTTCCTTCACTTACTACGTCACGACATCCCATTTCACTGGGACAACCATGCCCAATAGTCATTTGACGATCTTAAAACAATGCTTTCAAATGCACCTTTAATCAATGCACCTTATTACAATCGCGACTATATCCTCTACGTATCAGCCTCAGCTGTATCAGTAGTCGGCATCCTCGTCCATCTCGGAGATGATAATCATGAACATGTAATTTATTACGTTAGTAAAAACCTCTCAGGGCCACCCTTGAAGTACAAACACGAAGAGAAACTTGCTCTCGCAGATGTCCTTGCAGTCCAGAAACTGCGCCATTACATTCTGCTTCGCACCACAAAGGTCATCGCAGATTCCAACCCTATGCACTACCTGCTCGGCCATCGACAAGTTAACGGCAAATTCACTCGATGGATCATTATCCTTCAGGAATATGACCTCGAGTTCTCCACACCTAAGAGTAAGAAGGCCCTCGTTCTCGCTGAACTTGTCACAACCCTCCCCTCTGACACCACCAGTGCCCCCATCAACACCGAATTTCTTGACGAACATCTCTTTTACATCACTTCGGATGATCCTTGGTACGACGACCTTCTCGTCTACCTACGAACTCAAAATTTTGGTAACCACCTTTCAAAAGATGATTGTCGACGTATTCAGCATCAGGCCCCCTGCTACCTTCTCATCGGAGACATCCTATACCGGTGGGGCGTCGACACCATTCTTTGTCGGTGCCTGACTATTGACGAGGTCGATAGCATCTTAAATGAATGCCACAATGGTGCATGTGGGGGCCATCTTTTAGGTATATCCACTGCTCAAAATATTATCCGAGCCAGTTACTTTTGGCCTACCTTGTTTCATGATTGCATTCATGCCATGAAACGATGTGAGCAATGTCATCTCTACGCCAACAAAGCCCGGGCTCCCCCCGCTCTTCTTCACCCTGTCATTACTGCCAGCCCTTTTTGTAAATGGGGCATCGACTTTATGACCTCTAATCCCCCCTCCAGCAATGGTCACAAATACATTGTTGTCGTCATCGATTACTTCACCAAATGGGCCGAAGCTATGCCCACTTTCAACAACATCGCTGACACTGCAGCACATTGTTTCTTTAACCACGTCATATCCCACTTGGGAGTACCCCTCCAACTCATTTTCGACCATGGAAAACACTTCGAGAATGAGATCTTTGTCGAAATCTGATCTCGGTTAGGCTTCTCTCATGAGTTTGCCTCACCATATTACCCTCCGTCAAACGAACAGGTCGAGGCAGTTAACAAAGTCCTCAAGACCATGTTACAGCGCACGGTTAATAAACATAAAACCAATTGGCATCATATGTTATTTTCTGCACTATGGGCTTATCAAATGGCTATGAATACCGCTACCGGTTTCACACCATTCCATTTAGTCCATGGGGTCGAGGCAACTCTCCCCATCGAGTGCGAAATTCCCACCTTACGCACCGCAATTGAGCTATTACCTGACACTGCTCCAATGGAGCAGCGCTTGCTGAACTTGGAGTCTTTGGATGAAGATCGTCGATCTTCCTTACAGAACAACGAGGCAGCTAAAAAATGATCCAAGGCTACCTTTGATCGCCATGTCAACCTTCGATCATTCTGCAAAGGCGACCTCGTCCTGGCTTACGATATCACTGATGATACCTTTAGCCATGGAAAATTCAAATCACTCTGGCATGGCCCATACATCATTCAACATTGCCTCACCAAAGGCACATATATCCTGGCCTCTCCTGAAGGCCTCTCTCTCAAAGAACCCGTCAACGGGTTGTATCTCAAGAAATTTTATGCTTAAAAGTAGTCATCCTACTTTAGGTTTTTTTTTTTTTTTTCTTTCTTTCTTTC
>ML824005.1:40217-69971 GCA_009831015.1 Picea engelmannii
TCTTTCGCAAATACCTGTAGGTTAGGCTTTTATCTCGACATTTTGATTCCATTACATTTACACATATTCCAAGACAATTGAATCAAATAACAGATCAAATAGCTAACATGGTGTTAGATTGGCATATATCACATCAAGCTACAGATACATAAACATATCACAAAAACCTATCACAGCATATATATAGAATAGACATCATCAAACTCATCAACAAACAAACACATGTAGACACCAGATGAATCTCAAAATACGTATACTCATGTATATATAAAATCCCATCAGGCCATTCGAATGTTTACATACAAAAATACATGTATCTGCAGGCCAATGCAGCACCTCGGTACAAAAAATGGGCTCACCAGCCTATATACAACAAAAAGATATACATCATGCACCACTCATGGTGCCTCTATCGTGCCACCACCTGCTCCCCCCTCAGGCGGTGGCGGCCCACCATCACCTGCCCCAGGTGGTGGTGGTCCACCCATAGGACCCTCCTGCCCCGGCGGCAGGTGTCCACTCATCATAGCAGCAAGCACTGCTGTTCGTCGCACTATGGCCCGCCATGGTGGCGGTACCCCTACACACTGCTCCAGGAAACTCTCATCCTAGATGCACATCCACATGCCCTCAGGCACATCCTATAAAACCATCTCCATACGATGACGTATGTCATCAAAATCCACTCCAGCCACTACCAGAGGAGCATGTGATGGCCCCGCACCAGGGTCATCGAACCATCGCCTCCTCGATGCCTTCTCTGGCTCAGCTGGTTGCCCCGCGGAATCCTCCCGCCGACATCTCTCTCCTTGTGGTAGTCTCTCCAGCTCTCGATGAGCCGACACTCTCTGCATCTTCGCCTCGCGCCCATGAGGTGCCACATCTGCACATGAAAAAAGAACAACAGATAGTATCAACATCTATATCATATAACATNCATACCAATACTAAACATACCTCGATGGTCAAACACCTCCCCTGGAGGCAGCACCATGTCCGGGTCACCCCGGAAGTCCACCCCAACATAGAGGTACCAAAGTATCACCTACGGAATTTGCCGCCATACCTTTGTCACCTCTGCCGAAAAGAAGTGGCCACCTTCGCCACCACCATGACGAAGCAAAATTGTCGACCACCGCCTCAACCGCGGCTCTCGCACCCCTGGTATCTCCAGTAGAATCCTCAGGCACAACATCGACACCCTCTCTAAAAACTAGGCCACTAGGATGGACTTGAAAGCAAACTCTCCTCCACCAGTGGACCTACAGTGGTCCAACTGTGCCACCATCCTAGCATGCAATGTCAGCCCCCAAGCGAACCGCTAACTGGCCAACACTCTCTCTAGCATCAAAATCTGGCCACCACTAATCCACTGGGTCGCCAATGAACCATATACCCGCACAATCATTGCTGCTATACAACGATGTGCTAGGGAATCTATCGCCCCTATACTCACCACAGTCCCAGACATAAAGTCCCAACCTGAGCAGTATCTCTGGCTAATATCGACAAGAAAAATAGTCCCGGGCAACATCGGCTCCGCCGGTAGGGGCGTTCCCCGAAAGGGGAGCCCAGTCAAGAAATAGATATCCTCCACCGTAGTGAAGGGGATCTGCTCTCCTCGTACAAGGAAGCAGTGCAGCTCCAGACTCCACATCTGGATTAGGAACTGTAATAGATACTCCTGTGCCCATATCAAGGGGCACTCAAAGAACTTTAGCAACCCACAGGTTGCCAAAGTCTCACGCACATCGGGCCCCTCAATGGACATGGCGTCTCGCAACTGGGCCCAGTCTCGCTCTCGCCACTGCACTGGCATCGTCACCACCATCCACCTGCAAACAACATAGATCCCTATATTAGCTCATGCAACCATCAACAGTCTCAAAAAGATTCATTTTTTACACTTCAACCTTGCCTCCTCGGCGCGGTTTTGTTACCCACAGGTGCACACATATGCACGCCTATTCACTACACAGACGCGTACACAAGCATGCATGTTCACTCTACAGGCGTGCACACATGCGCGCTTGTGCACTACACAGGTGTGCATCATTGCACACCTATTTGCTTCATAGGCGCACCCCTACACGCGCTTATTCACCTTACAGATGCGCACAGGTGTGCGCCTATCAAACCCACAAACGCGCACTGGTGCGCGCCTGTTCAACCCACAGGCGCGCCCATCGAGCGTGCCTTAAATTCCCTCTATCGCGCCCCCATGCATGTATATATGGTGGGAAGGCGCACACGTATGCACGCCTATCACCAGGTCTCTCGCACATGTGGGGCCCACACCCCCTAAATACCTTTGTACGACCCTCCGTACAGCCCCTGCCCAAAAATTGAAAACCTTTTTCTATGCAGGATGATCAGACCACTAACCTGATACTCGCAGATCCTCAATCAGCGGCCTCGTCCTCCCCGAATCTCCCAATCTCCTCTGAAAACTTCTCGTCCAGTCACTATTGCAGCAAGTACAAATGAGGTGGCAATGTGGGCCCTACAGCTATATATAGGCCTTTTGCCAAACTTCTACTCACCATTCCGGGAGCCCAAGGTGTCCATTTTTCAAACCGTCTTCAGCCACGGGATCAACATCTCGTCACCTACATCACAGCAGTCCCTGGGTCACTTTTCATCCTGAGCCCCCGGGGCGCCCGTTTTTCATATCATGGTCAAGAATGCACGCACATAGTCACATTTATCAAATACATGCTCATACCTTTGCTTCTCTTCATATATTGTTCACTTTGGGTATTTGGTTTTCATGTGTGCAGGTACTTGCTCATCATCCATCGGCACAACCCCTTCAGGTATATACTCAACACTGGAATGTGGTCTTTCCCGCTGTATCGCATTTACATTTCCAGTCACAACCTCTGATATTGGCCTCTAGGATCCCCATTCCCAGCTCTGCAGTACCCACGCCTCCATTTGCATCTCTGGTACTGTTACCTGGTAGCATTCTTACCCACATGAGTTGTCCCATTCATAGCACCCTTTGCCACTTTTTGACACTCATGTTGTTTTTCATTACCCTTTAGGGATGGGAGTCCCGATAGTATTTCATCATGTCGTGAATCAGCCACATACTCCTTCTCCTCATTTTGCTAGCTTTCCCACACGGACTCCCAGATTTTCTCTTTACGGTTATATATTTTACCTGCACTACCGCAGTATCATGAACCCTCCATTTCATCCACAATCAGTTTTCCCATCTGCAAACCTACCTTCATTTCACCTACCTCATATAGAAACTCACCAATGGGGCCCCCACCCTTCATCAGTCTTCGAAGCACATTCTTCCCTCCGTGGGCCAGCCATATCACACTGGGGCACCCGTTTCTATATTTGTACATTATTTTTTTGTCGTCACCTTTGGCGACCTGCTTCCCTCATTTTTGGACAAACGCAACCCATGTCACCTTTGGTTGGAGAATTACTCATCATCTACCCTTGCCAGCATCGTCCATATATTCAGAGTACCCCATAGGTCACTTACCTCTACCCTCTGCATTTGTTCACTTTGTCCCACCTCTAGCACAACTTATCACCGGTCTTGTCATCCCCCTGACACTCAACCTTATTACATGGTTGCGGCCACTTTTTATCTCATACATCCTCCAACCAAGGGCAGTCTTGAGTCTTCCCACTTCTTGACTTCATCCATGTACCTCTGCCACTTCCTCACCTCAGTAGATTCCATAAAGCCCTTTGCTTCTGGGAGTCGCATTCCCCTTTTGTCGACATCAACACAATTTTCCAGAAGGGCGACAATATATTGATTCTCATTCTCCATTCAATGAGAGATCTCGGACGTCACAGGGTGAAACACACTTGCTCCCTACTATCGTTGGCCCCCATAATAGTTGACGCCAATACTTTCTCATGTTACGGTGGGTCTTACTTTGCGACTATTGCAGTTATTTCTCTCATTTTCCGAAGACCTCTGAACTTGGCTGGGCTATCAATGCCCACATAATCGCTACTAATTATTACCACGATCACTGCCTACTATTGAGAGTATGTTCATTTACAGAATTTTCTTTTGCCTTTATCACAACCGCCCCCGAGGGTGCTGTAGTTGTCTACACCAACACTTCCGTCATCTTTTTCAGAGATACATGACATGAGCATGGGGCATGCCCACCTCGTTTGTACACAGTTTTATATTTTACACACCTTATGGAAGGTTGGGTCCTATCAGTTCCTTTTTCCCTCCAACGGATCGCTCTGGACAATCATACTATTACTCTCTCTTACAACAACATTATCAGTAGAGGAAACATTGATGGATTTCGGTCATACGTAGGCTCCTAACCTCATCCATCGGGGGGCATCTGTTATCACTGAAATTTTGTCTGCACATGGTTACAAGAACTCAACATCGTCAAACAATAATGAAGTCATTCATGGCCCTGAATTAATCTCACAGCATTCAAAAAAGGGGAAAAACTATACAAAGTAGTGAAAAATTGAAGAGCGCTTTTGCAGACATTGGGCGCGTGCGCACATGCGCGGAACAGGAACGTAGAAATCATGCATATGCGCATGATGTGCAACTGATAGCGCAAAAAGCCGCGCACCTACTAAACAATGCATTTATGAATATGGTCGGCCTCCCAACCACTTATGCTTCAAATCCCAAGCCGATTTGACCTCAAAATCCAAGCTGGATCCGAATGGTGGGCTGGTCAAAGACCTAATAATGCCCTAAATGGCCTCTTTTCACACTACAAAGCAGTTACACAATAACCCAATGCAATGCTATAAAAAGACATGAATGCACCTCATTTTCTCAAGGAATTCAAAGTAATGTTATGCTGCCTATATTGTTTTAAGGACTCCATCCTTGACAAGAGCACATTGGCACCATTTCATTGAGAAATCCACCTCTCCATTGAGTGGATTTGCAAAGAGTTCTTTCACCACCATTTTCATTTTTCTCGTTGTAAGAAGAGCTACTAGTGAGGGTCTAAGAGCTTTCCCTTGGAGGAAGAAGGGACTCATAGTCCCCTTTCTTCTTGGTTCTTTGTTTTCATCAATAGATCAGCCTCAAAACATTGGTGACATGGGTCTTTTTGTTCTTGTTATCTCTATGTCCCTATGCTTATGATTTTAGTTTTTATTAGTTTAATTCTTGATTATAGTTTTGTTTTTCTTTCTCTAACTCTTTCCTCTACAGCTATCCTGCGCAGCAGACCCAACTGAGCTTGCATGCACATCTTATTTGCTCACCAAGGTGACGAAAGAGGCACAACACCAGTTTTTAACAATGAGTTGATGTTGATCCAATTTCCATTTTGCTTGAGCCCTCACTTCTTCTAATTTTAACAAAGCATTAATTCAACTTTCCAAAGGGGGACAATCCTCTTCCTGTACTTTCTGCGATAACTGCAGAGATGGAAGAAGGGCATGTGGTGGAAGAATCGCCTCTCTGTCGTAAACGAGAAAGAAAGGTGAGTTACCCATAGCAGTTTTAGGAGTTACTCTATCAGCCCAGATTGTGTTTAACAGTGCGTTATGCAAGTTTTTATGGTTTTCAGAGACTGTTCTCTTGATTATTTTGATCAGATTTTTATTAGTCGATTTTTCCAAACTGTTGCCTTGGGGGTAATAGCTGGTAGAATACTTTAATTTAATTCATTTTTCTAGAGATAAATCACTCATTTCAAGAGATGAAAAATAAGGGGCATTATCAAATACCAGGCATTTAGGGATACCAAAACGAATAATAATATTTGAATTCAAGAAAGATACTACCTGGATGGTATTTACATCTTTTAATGGGGCAGCCTCAGACCACCTGGTGAAGTAATCTGTGGTTGTTATGATATACTTATGCTACTGCGAGGGTGGTGGTTTGATTGGGCTTATAATATCTAGAGCCCACTACTGAAAAGGGGAGTCTACCGAAACTGGTTGCAAAGGGAAAGTTGGTTTCTGTATCCGACCGGATGCTTTTTGACAAATGACACACTTGAGACATAAAGCATGAGCATATTTAAAAAGGGTAGACCAATAATAACCTGCTCTTAATACTTTATGGGCAGTGGTGTCTCTACTAAAATTCCCACCAGCTTCTCCTGCATGTAATTCCAATAAGACTTTTTTTGCTTCATCTTTCTCTAGACAGTGCATTAGTACTCCATCAAAATATTAACGAAACAAAATACCATTAATCAGCTAAAAAGAAGCAAATTTTAATCTTAGTGCTCTCCTTTTTGTGGGATCCAGGTGACGGGGAGCTGATCCGTGTATAAGACAAAATTTTATATCATCATACCAAGGACTAACAGGGTTTTGTGCACAGCAGATTTGACTTTGATAGTGTTGTCTCAGATTTAACATATCATTTTCCTCTTGATGTCCTACAGCTGAATCAGCGACCAATTTGCATAACCCTTGGCCTCTTACGATTTGTGATGGGGTGATTTCTATGTCATACTCTTGCAAGGATGTGACCCAGTTTTCCCTTTTTTTGCCTAGTTCTTTCTGTACTAACAGATTTTTGACAACCGAGTAAGGGACAATGATTTTCATCCTGGATTTCAAAAGATAAGATCGGAAGTGCTTTACTGCTTTGAAAATAGCATAGGCTTGTTGATATACTATTGGGTAATTAAGTTCCACCCCCTTGAAGGCTGAGCTCATAATGATGATTGGGACTTCGTTGTTTTGAGCGTTCTTTTGAGTTAGGACAACAGCGTATGAACGGTCAGAGGAAAACATGTAGAGGGTGAAGTCTTGGAAAAAGTCGGGGCTCATTAGAGAAGTAGCATCTATTATGGCCTTTTTTATTGAATCAA
Organism: Picea engelmannii; assembly: GCA_009831015.1. NCBI lineage: Eukaryota > Viridiplantae > Streptophyta > Pinopsida > Pinales > Pinaceae > Picea > Picea engelmannii. Next base: position 47,030 of record ML824005.1, read on the forward strand.
AAGCCTAGCTTTCTAAAGGTCCCCAATGGTACTGTACATCCTTCTTTATTAGGTTTTGTAATGGTCTCACCATTTCTGAAAAGTTGGGGATGAATCTCCTAACAAAGTTTATCTGACCTAAGAAATATTGCATGGACTTTTTTGACGAGGCAGGGGGCAGTTTTGAAATGACTTGAGTTCTTTCAGGGTCAATAATCATCCCTTCGCTCGATACCGAGGAGTTTACCTTGTCATACTGCGAAGATATATTTTTTTGGATTCAAAGAAATGTTGTACTTACGACATCGCTGTAGAATGGATCTTAAATGAGCTAGATGATCTTCTCTATTTTTAGAGAAGACAGTGACGTCATCTAGGTAAACTACGACATATTGATTTATTAAGCCTCAGAAAGCGATGTCCATCACTCTCTGGAAAGTGGCACTGGTGTTTATGATTCCAAAGGGCATATTTTTATAAGCATATGTGTCCCATGGAGTGCGGAAGGTGGTTTTGAGTTGGTCTGGAGGGGACATCAGGACTTGGTTATACCCTGAAAAACCATCCAACAAGGATAATCTTTCAGAACCATATACCTGTTGAAGGATCTGTTCCATGGGAGGGACAGGGTAGTTGTGTTTATCAGACGCTCGATTAAGATTTTGGAAATCGATACATAGTCGGATTTTACCACTCTTCTTTCTAAAAAGGACAAGATTAGAGACCCATTCTATGTGCCTAACTAGGAAAATTATCTTAGCATCCATGAATTTACTTAATTCCTTCTTGATCGTTGGTTCTAGTTTTGGGTGCATTTTCCTTAACTTTTATTGAAAAGGTTGGGTTTGGGGTTTCATAGGGATAATGTGTTGTATGATGTTAGGATCAAAAGTTTTCAGGTCGTCATACGTCCAGGAAAAAACATCTTTGAATTCCTTAAACAACTTAATAAACGCTATTTTTTTTTTCTCATAGCACCCCACCCCTAAATTAATGTACTGTGGGTTGTATTTAGTTCCCAAATTTACCTTTTCATATGTCAAAGAGAACTATTCATTTTATATTTCACTGATTTTATGAACTTGTCATGAAGATCATAAAATTTTTCTAATCTAACTACAGATTTTGGGATAGAGTTTACCATATCTGATGAAGATTTTGGAGATCTTGGATCTGGTATTACCGTAAACTCATGAATATTTTTTTCATGGGTTCCTTCGTCGATCACCGCAGCCTGGAAATTTTCTTCCATATGCAGAAAACTTATAATCTGTTGATCGTCATTGAAGACTCTCCAATTCGTGATGTTGTCTAGGACAAACGGTCTGAACAACAGTTCAACGGAGAATGCATTTGGAGATAAGCCTTCTGCAGGAAAAATCTTTGAAGCAATGTTAGCTAAGAAATCATCTTCCGAATTATTCAATCTAGGAATAGAAATTATGTTAAATGAAATTATGTTAAATGCGGCGAACTTATTCATCAAATTCCATACCTCAGTTTGGTAGCTTTTAAGGTGCGGAGATAAACAATGGATAGAATTTTTTACCATTCTTTTCTAAGGCCTTGCAAGAGTGCCTCATATTTTGTTGTGTTGTTTGTACATTCAAATTCTAACCTGCAAGCAATCAGAGTCTTGTTACCTACTAGATCGATGAGCACGCAACCTGCACCAGTTCCTTCCTTGGATTTTGACCCATCAAAGTAAAGAGACCATATTTGATTGTCGTCGGTTGCATGTGACCACTGGGCAGAGGTTGTTGGCTATGTATAAGTCAAAATTTCAGACTATTGTTCCAGGTTAGTGATGGTGGAATTTTTGGCCATGAAATTACCGAAAAAAGTATCCATCCCCTGTATTTCGGGCAAATCGACAGAAGGAGTGAATGGTTCTTTGGGATCATTTAAATCAGTCACCATGAACTTCAGATAATGTTCACGATTTACCTTGATTCGGTTGGGATTTCCATTCTCGGGTAGCCACAAGTGAGACCAATCCGTCGCAAAATAGCTATGTAGTTGTTCTGACTAGTCTCTTCTTAAAAACAAACCATAAACTTCTGGGATAACTATGACAATAATATCAATTACTTGATGAACTTTAGGGTTAGAAGACAATCTTATAAGAACATTTCTTAATTCGCCTATCACTTTAACACTAGTTTGATCAAGCTGGATAATTTTCAAGATGGATGGTTGAACTTAGGCATTAATCTTTTGACAAACAGACCAAGGCATTACGTTAGATGATGCACCTAAATCTACCATATAGTTATGTATGTTCCTATTGAAAATTTCAAAAGTTAACAGAAATAGAGGGACATTTCTGCGAGTATTAACAGTGGAAATTTGTCGCTTTTTACTTGTATCCTCTAAAATTGGTTTATCTACATTTGTTACATTATTTACAAGAAGGTATGTTTTATTGTGAGGCTCAGAAGTAGTTTTTGCGGAGGCCTTCTGAGGAATTTTGGGGTTGTTTTGAACACCTTTGTTGCTATTTGGATTGCTATTTTTGTTGTTCTCTGCAATATTTTGCAGCATTTTTTGCAGAAGAAAAGGGAATTTAAATAATTCATAAACAAAAATGTTAGCCCTAAGCTTCTTTAAATCTTCAACCAAATCATAATCTAGACTTGGGTTCACTGAATTCAGTTTAGTTTCAACCGATTTAGACTATTTTGGAGGCAAAGTCGTAGTGATTTCAGAAGAAGACTTATTTGTTGTCTTACTCCTAGTATTGTAAGGGTGCACTGTTTCAAAATTAACTTGAAAAATGCTATCCAAAAAATGTTCAAAAATGTTCGAAGAAGATTCATCTTCTTCTACTGTCTCTTGTTCAGCTACTTCTTCAGGAATATTGGGAGGAATCAAGTTATCATGTGCTTCTAGAATCGTTTCAATAGCAAATTGCAAGGTTTCTAGATTTAGGCCTTCAGTATTTGAATTAGGTCGATTGGTGGGAAAAGGCTTCCTAAAAGGGGGTTTGTAAGGCCATTTGCTCGAAGAAGCTTCTTCAGCCATCCTTTTCAAATCTATAACTTGGTTGGACAGTTTTTGAATGACTTTTTGTAAATTTTCTAAATCTGAACTTTCAGGTTGAGCTTTGTTTTGGGAAGGTCTAGGGAGGATTTCAATTTTCTTTTTGGAAGATGAACTAGTCTCTGTCTTGTTGCTAGTAGTGTCTTTTAAACTGAGAATGTCTTTCTCGATTTGACTGGCCTCTTCGAAGGCTTCTAAAAACATGGTTTTCTTGGATCTCTTTACCCAAATGGCTACGTTTTGATGTAAGGATTTCGTATAATATGCGATAATAAGATTCTCGGTAGGCATCGAATCCGTAGGGATTTGGTTCTTTAGTGTTAAGAACCTTTGATTAAAGTCTTTGATATTTTCTTTGGGGTTCATTCTTAAACTAGAAAGCTCCATGAATAGAACTTCAAGAGACTTTCCATCTCCAAACTTCTCAATGAAACATGATTCAATTTTCTCCCATGACACGATGGTGTGGGGATGTTGGGCGAAGTACCAGGTAGAGGCATTGCCCTCAAAGGTGTAGGGAAACAATCTACAGATTACATCTTCGTGCTCAACACTACAGAGTCTAATGGCTAACATAAACTTTTTGATGTGATCTTCAACAATTTTTTTGGAGTCCGGGTCAAATTTGGGGAGCCATTTCTTCGGGTGCTTTGGTAAAGGATGTTGAGGCCTAGGTATGACCACTGCATCTTGGTCGAGCCATGGTCTGGTGGGATTGTTCAGGTTGGCCATAGGTGTGGGTGGTTTCGAAGGCTGGGATGAGGAACTGCCTTTGTCAGAGGATTCCCCTCCAGAAGAAGAAGGAGATGAAGGAGGTGGTGATGGCGGTATACCAGATCCTCCTGTTGTAGGAGTGAGGATTGAATTGGTAGGGTTTAAGGTAAGGTCAGTACTTCCAAGTTGTTCTCTGATATTAGAGAAGTCTAATGGTTGATTCAAAGGTTGGTTTGGTTGTCTTATACGAGCTAAGGCATTGTGTGTTCTTATGAGAGATTGCCGAACAATCTCTTGTATGTCACCACCCGTAGGATTTGGAGTTACTGGTTCAACTGTGATCTGTAGATTGTCGTTTGATGTGGTTGATCTTTAAGGGATGATGTTGTCATTTGAATGACTTCTAGTCACTATAGGTGAGTGGGTAGGTGGTGGAGGAGTCTTATGACCTCCTCATGCCATTAATAATTTTTAGGCCCTCCTTCTAGCGCCATTTGTTGACGGGCGAAATTGATCGCTCATCAACTAGAGGAGTGAATCTCGTCTGGGGTTGTCTACTTAACCCAATCCATTTGGATTAATCCACTTCGACGGGTTTAGCGGCTTTTTTGGCTGATATAAGTCCTAAATAAAATGAAAAAAACAAAACTAAAGGAAATGTAATAACTTTGATGAAAAGTAATCGCTAAAAACTATATATAGATCTAATATATATTTACAGTTTACTAACTAATATTTATAACATAATTCTACTTATTATATGTACAATATATACAAATGATTTCATTTCTAATATATATATATATATATATATATATATATATATATATATATATATATATATATATATATATATAACATTTACAAAATACGAATTTTAATCTAAATCCGCGAAAATCGAATATCAATTGATTTTTTAAACAACAGTAACACTATTTAATCTTTTTGATTTATTTTCTTATAATGTTCATAACTAAGAAATGGAATATCAAACTATCTAATTGAAAACTGAACTCACAGATAGTAGAAGACGTTTTAGCTACAGGAAATTTTTGTACTCATTAAACTAATGAAATTAAACTAGCAAACTGACCTGTTATCATATACCATATTTGTTCAGTGTGTAGCATCCAATCTCCCTGTCTGATGAGGCAAAACTGCAACAGATCCTACAAATTCTTCTCATAAACGTGAAGTGGTAATGATTGGATCCGAATAATAGAACATATAAGAGCTATAACCACAACAATTTCACAAGTAGCCACATTAAGATAAATCCTGCTGTAAAAACTTGAGTATAAATGTTCAACAAAGGATAAAGATAAATCTCTTAATTCAATGTTTGAACAAAAAGATTGTTGTATGTTAAATATGGAACGTAAAACATGGATAGTATATAAGTTTTTATCATACTAATTTGTAGTAAACCACGACAGTGAAAGAAATCATAATTTAATTACAAATCGAAAAAAATCATGACTTGAATAAAAACATGATATGGAGAAGCTAAAGCTGTGACAAATATCATATTCCATTCAAGTCTGTAAATGAGAAATCCATAGTTTTTGCTCTAGACAGAGATGATTTAAAGTTTACAAAATAACATGCTTATATAGGTCTAGGAACAAAATGTTTCATGTTGATAACATCCACTCTGTTCTAAAAGTGTGGGGGATGCAACCTCCTAGATTTTACTTGATACCAAAAAAACTAACAACCTAATCTATTTACTAAAAACATAAATATGGTATGGCTGGGAGATCCCAATAGTGCTTCATATCTCTTTGAAAATCATGAGTTCTTGAAAACAAAATAAAAATAAGAAGATTTTAGATGTATTTTCAATCATCAAAACAAGCAATTCGATTTTTTTCTAACTGGCTACATAATCTTACGATTCTGTAGCTAGTTATAATTATAACTACAATCATATTTTATTCAATCAAACAAAACAAACTAAAAAGTAATCTATGCAAACTAATCGTGTATTCTAAAATAAGAAGGACAGAATCATGATAAACTTCAAAAAGATCATACCTCAAATCAAAACATATCAAGCAATCTGGGAATTTACTATTGTTGTAGATGCCTCTACATTATTAAAAATAACAGAACTTGTAGTTTTTAGGCATTTGTCCTTTGCTTGAGTTATGGATTGGAGTCTACTATTCTCACTTGTCAACGAATCCACCTGTTCTTTCAAAGATTTAAGTTGGGACTGCAATATAGGCACATCTGTATAATACCAGTCGATCCAAGATCGACACTCATTACACTATGGCTATAGGGACTGTGCATTGGCATTGATAGCATTAACAGTTGGAGAATCATCCATTTGACATGTAGGCTCATCACAGAATCGAATGCCAGGAAAATCAGGATTATCCTTTAGACATGGAGGTAGGTTTCTAACATAATCGTAGGGTTTGTCAAGGCAAAGTCCATAGGAATATGGATACTCTTCAGCCAAGAACCTTTCAATTTCCGAATCCGAGTCTTCACTTATCTCAATTGTGATTTTTACGTCTGCACAGGGTTTGGGTTTGTTTTGAGCGCATCATGAAATCTAACAAGCAGCCTTTTTATTTTTATAATTAACATCGATGTTGCCCTTAAGCTTCTTCCCTGTGGATTTTTTATCAGTCTTAGTACAACTCTTAATATAAAAATCTAGTTGAGTGTCAGGTTAAGTAGAATCAGGCTAGGTCGAGGGTTCCAAATTAGAGACAGGATCATAGGGCAGGAGCAGTGGAGGAGAGGTGGTAGGTTTTACAAGGGTTTCTGTGATAACAGGCTTGTCAACCTATCCCAACTCACTATTACCAAAGCCATTTCGTAACACAAAATAATCCCAACAATCGTTATTTAGTTTCAACTATTGAACAATGAGAATTTTGATTAAACCATGATGGAACAAACTAGAATCAGACTTCTGCCTCCTAAACCGCTTTCCCATCTTGTACAGACTTCTAAGGAGGAAGTAAGGCATGCTCAATGGGAAGTCAATAAAAATCATAAGCAATCACAAGTGATACAAGAAAACTAACCCAAATCTCCCTTCACACGTAATAAACTATTTCACAATAGCTAACAGATCATGCCATCTAGGTTTTAACGACGAGACAGGCATACCTCCGTCGCAACTGGTAATTTTCCTTGAGGTGAACAATAATGACTAGGGGACCTCTTCAACTTTTGCGTTCTTGAACCATTTTTACTCGACAGCTGGTAAACCCATAGCTTGGCTTGAAAATTCTTCAGTCACCTCCAGCTACACGTCGCCTATCTTTTCTCTGCAACCTTTGAAGGTCTATGTGAACTCCTGAGCAACTCTCAGATTGAAACCCTTAAACTTTTCAATAACAAATGCCAGCCATTCCTTTCTAAGTCGCCTCTAGCGTTGTCATAATATAACAAGGTTTGGATGCCATTGGGATCAATCCTTACCACTGGAGCCATGGCGAACAGAAGGGAATCAACACCGAAATTGGAGGTAGGGTTTGATAAGAAAACACAGAGTCATAGCCCCGAGTTTTCACAAAGCAATGATAGTTCGAAATGGTAGGCAGAGGCGTTAATCACCATGCGTGGGAATGATATCCTTAAGCTTGAGGCCATATAGAGCAATAATATAATGATGTACCTCATATGATACCTTGGGATACGGGTAGTGTAAGGATGTAAGCACTTGAATACCATAGAACGCACACTCATGACTTGATTACAAGATAAATGTTTCAAATAAACATTTAATAAAAAAAAATTTATGAATCAAAAACCCCATTGATATTAATCGAATATAAATGAGTGGAGGTCTTTCATTTATGTAACCAAAGCATGTTTAGGACCAAGGATTTATAAACTAGGAAAACAATCATGTTCATAGCGAAATATGACAATTCAACAATAGAACATATGAACAGTTATCCTTTGATAAAAAATCGAAACAAGGTGTGAATTCCAGCTGCTATTTTTCATGCTTACAGTCATGAAAACAAAAATTGAAAGGAAGGTATGTAGAAAGAGACAATGACAAGTTTCATTTAGTAAGAATGCTCATGGCGAATAATGAAAAAATTAGAGACCATGTGTAGGCAGCTTGTGAACAATAGAAATTATATTATTGACACCAACAATGGTGACACGCTTGGAGAAGCAGTTATCTCTGCCAAAGGAACGAGTCCAGATTAGGATAATCAGAGAAAACTTCAAATAAAAAACAACCAAAAAGTTGTCTGAACATTATTATCAATTATAAAGCATTCCAGTTTCAGATTACTAGTATTTTAAAGAGACGAAAACTGACAACAATCTTAACAGAAGAGAGTCACTATGTTAAAGTTAAAGTCTTCAATACTATTGACAGGGACTCTGCTGCCAGCAGGCGTCCATAGCCTCGACAGGGATGTCAATTAACCCACTATGATATCTGTATCTTGCCAAGAAGTTCCAGATCAGAACGAAGGACATTTGAGGTCAAAAAGAATTCATATCTGAGAATTTTCATATACCTAACATTGCTTCACTGCCAGTGGGCCTGTTCAGTACCCAGACGAAGTTATATTGGCATCGTGCATGCATTTACCCACTACCAACAGACCTGTTCAGTATCCTGGCGGGTTTACAAGCACTTCCCACAGCTCTCTTGAAAATTTATTTAGTTTTTTAAAGATTTTTAATACAGCGGGGTGACGTTGAAAATCCTGGTTTTTGGACACATCTTAGTAAATTACAGACCTTGATGAAACTTCTTAGTTGTCCTTCATTATGATCTATAAATAGTTTGTCAATAAACCAACTTTCAAGAGTAGGGAGACATCTCTGAGTTGTTCTCTTAAGGAACAGGGACAACATAAAAAGAATTTTTATGGATGATCGTGAGTACCTTCAGTTGTAGATTGAAATCAAGAAACACTTTTCAAACAACGAGTTATCTTTAACATGGCTGTAAACTCAGAAAAATATCACAATTTATGTTTAAACAACTTTCAACAGTCATTTCTGAAGGGAAATGTTTCTGTTATCTTTGTCCGAACTAACCCATAATGCAGGCATGTGTGTTTCAAAAAGAAAGACTAACAAGCATAAAAGGAAAAATCAAAACAAATCAGCAAAGAGTACATGGGAGTGTCATCAGCCAAAGTACCTTTTTAGAGCTTGACCATTCACTGGAAAGGTGTCTAGCTGTCCCTCTCAATTCTGTAAATGGAAGGAGCTGGGACCAAATTTCTCAGCAATTACGAATGGTTCCAACCACAAGTTCTGAAACTTTGTATGCTCTCCTTTTCCCTCATGAGGTTTGTCCCATTTTAGGACAAGGTCACCTACCTCGAAATTTCCGTCAGAGGCGGAATTGGAATCAAACCAGCTTTTAACAATGAGCTGATGTTGATCCAATTTTCGTTTTTCTTGAGCCCTCACTTCTTCTAATTTTAACAAAGCGTTAATTCGACTTGCCAAAGGGGGACAATCCTCTTCATGTACTTTCTATGATAACTGCAGATATGGAAGAAGTACATGTGGTGGAAGAATCACTTCTTTGTCGTAAACGAGAAAGAAAGGTGAGTTACCCACAACAGTTTTAGGAGTTACTCTATCAACCCAGATTGCGTTTAACAGTACGTTATGCAAGTTTTTATGGTTTTCGGAGAATGTTCTCTTGATTATTTTGATCATATTTTTATTAGTCAATTCTACCAAACCGTTGCCTTGGGGGTAATAGTTGTCAGAATACTTTAATTTAATTCCTTTTTCTAGAGTGAAATCACTCATTTCAAGAGATGAGAAATAATAGGCATTATCAAATACCAGGCATTCAAGGATACAAAAACGAGTAATAATATTTGAATTCAAGAAAGATATTACCTGGATGGTATTTGTAGCTTTTAATGGGGTAGCCTTAGACCACCTGGTGAAGTAATTTGTGGCTGTTATGATATACTTATGCTGCTGCGAGGATGGTGGGTTGATTTGGGCCTATAATATCTAGACCCCACTGCTGAAAAGGGGAGTCTACCGAAACTGGTTGCAAAGGGAAAGCTGGTTTCTGTATCTGATCGGATGTTTTTTGAAAAATGACACACTTGCGACATAAAGCATGAGCGTCTTTAAAAAGGGTAGGTCAATAATAACCTTCTCTTAATACTTTATGGGCAATGGTGTCTCCACCAAAATTCCCACCAGCTTCTCCTTCATGTAATTCCAATAAGACTTTTTCCGCTTCATCTTTATCTAGACAGCCCATTAGTACTCCAAAATTTTGACAAAACAGAATACCATTAATCAGCTATAAAGAAGTAGATTTTAATCTTAGTGCTCTCCTTTTTGTGGGATCCAGGTGACGGGGAGCTGATCCATGTATAAGACAAAATTTTGTATCATCATACCAGGGACTAACAGGGTTTTGTGCATAGCGGATTTGACTTTGATAGTGTTGTCCCGGATTTAACATATCATTTTCCTCTTGATGTCCTACAGCTGAATCAATGACCAATTTGCATAACCCTAGGCCTCCTACAATTTGTGCTGGGGTGATTTCTATGTCATACTCTTGCAAGGATTTGACCCAGTTTTCCCTTTTTTCACCTAGTTCTTTCTGTACTAATAGATTTCTGACAGCCGGGTAAGGGACAATGATTTTCATCCTGGATTTCAAAAGATAAGATCAGAAGTGCTTTACTGCTTTGAAAATAGCATAGGCTTGCTGATCTAATGATGGGTAATTAAGTTCCGCCCCCTTGAAGGATGAGCTCATAAAGGCGATTGGGACTTCGTTGTTTTGAATATTCTTTTGAGTTAGGACAACAGCGTATGAACGGTCAGAGGTAAACATGTAGAGGGTGAAGTCTTGGGAAAAGTCGGGGCTCATTAGAGAAGGAGCATCTATTATGGCCTTTTTTACTGAATCAAAAGCCTGGATTTCTAAAGGTCCCCAATGGTACTGTACATCCTTCTTTATTAGGTTTTGTAATGGTCTCACCATTTCTGAAAAGCTGGGGACAAATCTCCTAACAAGGTTTATCTGACCTAAGAAAGATTGCATGGAATTTTTTGACGAGGGAGGGGGAAGTTTCGAAATGACTTGATTTCTTTTAGGGTCGATAATTGTTGGTCACTATAATTTCTTATTTAACTAAACAATCAAGTGCTACATAAATTGTCAACCCAAGGAAGTTTGTTTATTTCAATGGTAACCACGCACTATATATGCTCAATCTCAAATGCAACTTAGAGTTGTAGTAAAAACATATTAATCACACTTTGCCTTGAACAAACTGAAGTTCTAACTTGAATTATAGGAAAGCAATCTCCTATTGTAGAGTTCAATGTTTAAAGAAATATTTGTCCAAAGAATCCTGGATTACATTAAAGAAATAACAGACTGGGAAAAGAAATCCTTCTAGACACTGCAAAAGGAAAGACTACTATTCTATAACCAGAGAACAGAACCCTATTCCCAAAGCAGGAATCTTCAACACCTGTTTCCGATCATCACACTTCATGAACTCATTGCTTAACTAAAATAATTGACATGCATACTGACAGCTAACTATCTCTTAACAGGGAACAGGACCCTAATTCCTAAGCAATAATCTTCAGCACTTGTTTCTGATTAGCACACTTTTAGGAACTCATTAAAATAATTGATATGCACTGAAGGCTAACTATCTCTAACAGAGAACAGGACCCTAATTCCTAAGCAGGAATCTTCAGCACATGTTTCTGATTAGCACACTTTCATGAAAAATAATTGACATGCACTGAAACTATCCCTAACAGAGAACATGACCCTAATTCCTAAGAAGGAATCTTCAGCATGTAACAATCGGTAAAGTAGAGTTTCAGCAAGATAGAGTTTAGTAAAATAGTGTTCCAACAAAACAGAGTTCAGTAAAGTAGTGTTTCAGCAAAACAAAATTTAATCAAGGCATAAACAGAAATCACACTAACACACTACGAAGCTAACGGGTAAATCTTGTGAAGAAAGTGAGCCCTCCCTTCTCACAAGATTCCCCTGAAACGAAAGGAACTAGAGAGAAGTGGTTAGAACAGTCTTTTATTCATCTGTCAACTGTGTTACATTACAATCTGAAGTAAAAACACATCCCTCTTTGTGAATTCTTTCTTAGTACAAAAAAAACAGATCCTCCCTCTAATGATGATTTCCTCTTATTAAAGAGGAGAATCCCTTCAATACAATTTGATTAACAAATTACAAGTGTATATCTCATTCCTATTCTTAGTCGAATCAACTTTCTAAACTGGAATAGGATATCCTAGTATCTCGCAACAGAATGCTATTACAAGTGTTGAGTGAGTTGTTCCTGTGGCGGCTGGAGTAACAGCTTCTTTATTTGTCTTCTTGTTACAACTGTTGTATGTTGTTTCAGCATTGCGAATCACGGGCTATTTCAGCCACGGGATTTGCGTTCTAACTGTTTCAGCAACTTGGTCTCCAATATGCTAGCTTGAGGTGTGGCTGTTGTGGTCAATGTAACAGATTGTGTTTTTGTTTCAGCATCGTTGACCATGGACTGTGTAACAACTTCTTCTGTGCCAGTATCAGCATCATTGACCACGGACTCTGTAACATATTCTTCTGTGTGAGTATCAGCATCGTTGACCACGGATTGTGTAACATCTTCTTCTGTGTTTCAGGATCATTGCCACGAACTATGTAACAACTTCTTCTATGTTTCAGCATCGTTGGCCACAGAATGTGTAACAACTTCTTATATGTTTCAGCATCGTTGGTCACGGACTATGTAACAGCTTCTGTATGGGTTTTTGTTTCAGCCACAGGGTTTGCGTGCTTTAACTGTTTCAGCAACAGGCCTCAATGCTAATCTGCAGTTCGAACTGTTTCAACACTTACACATTTTTTATCAATGGTTAAGTACGAGAGTAATGTAAAATTATATGCAAAACAGATTAAACATATAGTAAGGAGAAGAGACCTTGTATACCTTTGGAAAGATAGGATAGAGTGATGATATGAGTTTAAATGTGAATGAAACAAGAGTGTAGTGGTGGAAAAAAGTATGGGAAAAAAGGTACATTGTGTGGTCCTAACATCCCCCCCAACTTAAAATGTTGCATGTCCTCAGGCAACTTCACTCTAAATCAGAATCTGAATATCGACTCTGAGCATGCAAGTTACTCAAGCAATAGCTGTGGAAGGTGATGTATGTTGGAGCTCTGAACCCTTGAACGCGTTGTAACCTTTGCCATGTTGTTGTTTCGGCCTTCTTGGGCAACTTATAATGGACTTGATATTTGTCTGTTGGCAACCAGAGGATAGGAAAATGAAACTGGTACCCTATCCATCTTTTAGCACATTGCTGAACACACTTGATGTAGTTAGGTACCCTGGAGATTTCTATCTCTAGATTAGTGGGGCTAAAAGGATTGTGTTCTTGTCTTTTCTTAGTAGATTTCTGCCAAAACAAGTTGTTTGCCTGTAGGGCAACAATCTCTTTGGATCTAATGGAGTGTTGACAATCCTGAAACACTGTTGTCTATAGTTGCTGAATGTATTCAGTCATCCCAGGGTTCTTTAAAAACTAATAATATTCTGTAACAAAGGTGGCAGCGTTTTGTGGCTTTGGCCTTATCCAGAGAAGGCAATTATCCTCATTGTGCTTGGCAGCTAGGAAGTCATCCTGCCATATAATCTGATTGTTGAGGAAGGAGGTGAGTTCCCTAATCTGGATGTCACTGACAAGAGGGTTAAGGTTAAGCTGTCGGTTCTCAAGGATGGCCTCATTATGAAAATACGCCTCACAGAGGAGGTGATGATCCATAGCAGAGGCTTCTGCAAAGGTTTTGACAAAATCTGCTGGATGTAACACTCCATGGGGTCTGCCTTCTGTGATTGATTTGATCTGAAACCATGTAAGTCGTTCCATGAGGAACAAGGAGTAATTGCAGGATGGTTTCCTTGCAGCGAATATCTTTTGTGCCAAGTCAAATACCAGGAGCACTCTACCTTTAGCTCTTTATTCTGTTTCTTAAGGGCACGAGCTTTCTGGCGTGTTTTCTCCAAAGATTCCCAATTTGAGTAGGTATGATTTATCCAGATTTGTCTGCACTCTTGTAGGCTTTTGGCCTGTGTAGCAGCATACTCTTTCTTCCATTTCTATATTATTTCTTACTCATCCCATGGCTGAGTTTGTGTTTTAGCATTGCAAGTAGTAGGTTGAGGTAGGGTCTGAGTAGATTGTTCCACAAAAGTGTGGATATTGATTTGTCTGGGAGGGGCAGATTCCTCAATAGGCACTGTTTGTACAGCTTTGTTTACAAAAGCAAGGGTTTTAGATTTGACATTTGTTGCAGGCCAGGGCTCAGTCTTAATTTTGGAAGGTCCTTCTGGTTCTTGTGTAACATCAGGGTGTTCTTCTTTGACTGCAAAAGTTGAAGGTGCAGGGGGGGCTCCTGGCATTGGAATTTGAGTTATTTTGTATCCTGCTTGATAGTACATGTCCCCACATTGACTACACATATATTCTTTACACGGTCTCTCTGTTGTGGTCCCCTCTAACATGGTTGCTAGGTGGGCTAGGGTGTGCAAGTTAAGTTCCTTCTCATATGCTCCCTTTGCCATGGCTAGCTCTTACTTGTAGGCTTCCAGTTCAGATTTTAGGAACTCAGTTTCTTGCAAGATAGAGGCCATTGTTGGTTCTAGTTGCTGGATGACTGGTTCTTGTGTAGCAGTCACAGCCTCACTAGCTGGCTCTTGTGGAGAAGCTATAGGAATGGCATCTGATTCATGTGTTTCAGCTTCTTGATGTATGGAAAGTAATGTTGCAGCACCCTGGACTTCCGATTCCTGTATCTTAGTATCAAAATCAGTAGCTAGTTCTTGTGTTTCAGCTGTAGCTGGTTCTTGTCTGACCGCTATGGCTGGTTCTTGTATTTCAGCCACTGAATGAGTAGCTGGTTCTTGTGTTTCAGCTACTGAATGAGTAGCTGGTTCTTGTGTTTCAGCTACTGAATGGGTAGTTGGTTCTTGTGGTTTAGCTACTTGATTTGAAACGGATGATGTCGCAACACCCTGGGCATCTGGTTCTTGTGTTTCAGCTACTGAATGGGTAGTTGGTTCTTGTGGTTTAACTACTTGATTTGAAACAGATGATGTCGCAACACCCTGGGCATCTGGTTCTTGTGTTTTAGTGCCCGTGGGTGGAATAGGAAAAGATTCTGGCATTTGGGAGGTTGGAGGTGTGCGGGGTATTAATCGGATGGGTTGGGGGTCTAGGGTAGTGGCAGTAGTGGGTGCCCTTGTTGAGGCCCTTGTTCGTTTTCTTTGTAAAAAGGGCGGAAAGAAAGGAATTTTCTTTCATTTTTGTGGTGGTTTTTCCTCAATGATGGGGCATGGAGAATTGTCTGGTTCAGAATCATCGCTAAGAATATGAAGGGCAGGAGTGGATGATTTTGGTAAAGTGTGGGGCAGCCTTGGTATGGTAGGGGAGTTAATTGGAATGATTGGGTCTATAAGCAGACTGTTAGGTATTTCTGGAGAGTCTGGAGGGTTTTGTGGTTGTTGTTCCTAAAGATTTTCAGGAATTTCAACGGCATCTTGGGGATCTATAGGTGGGTTATTTAGTGGAGGGTTTTGTTGAGAAAAACCTTTTTGGATGAGAATTTGAATGAGACGGTGATGGGTGAGTGAAAGGGCAGGATCTTTAGCCTTTTTGCAGTAGTGTGACATATTCTTAAGACAATCGAGCAAATAACAAGGAATGTTCACCAATCTATTATGTCGTAAATAAGACAACAGGACAAAATCGTGCTGCTAGACTACCTGGTATCGACCTTCGCAGGTAAGTTAGTGTTTGATGAATTTTGCAACTTCTGGCCATGGAGGCGGCAATGAGCTGAGTCAGACACCCCGGCCATTAGGTTCAATTTGTTCCCCTGGCAAGAGGAAATCCTGTTGGGCATTCAAGATGATATGTTTGCGGTTGAACATGTGAATGCCATTGGTAGGGAGACCCGAAACCTAGGCTATATCCTCTTTTGTTACTGAAATTCGGACCCCTTGAACAATGGAATGGTCTTCCTAAAGATTTTGAGAAAATTGGAGAACCTGTTGTTGATCATCCCACTGGAGTCTCTAGAAATAACCGAGCCATCCTGCCTACAGAAACATTTGATAGGCTACTGGATAGTATTCTAACAGGGCTATCATGGCGGGTTCGTACCATATAACAAAGCCTCCCATAGCTACCATCTCGGTAAAATACACCGTCAAAGAGTGGAGTAACAGCTTCTGTGTAGAGTGAGTTTTTTGAGTGAAGGCATGCAAGTGGTGGTGAAACAGACGAAAGGATGGTAAATAGGAACGGTGGTGGTTGATACGTGTGAAATGATGGTATAAAAGTTCGATATTTCCTCCCCCCCTTTTAAGTGCGGCTCATAATGATTTTACGCGAGTGGTAATAATGATTTGGAATCTTCTCATTAACTATAGCTTAATTGTAATACATATAATTTACATACCTCGTCTTTACCTTTTGATTCGTACTTAAACAAAATATAATGCATGTTCGTAATAGTTCTTCCATGGCCGTGGCAGAGACTTTTGATTTGTTAGATTGAATTGTATCAGGTATTTGTTGACTGGAAGGACAAAATGTAGTATAAGAGAACAAAAGCTTATTGACAGAGAATATTGAAAAGTTGGTGTTTCAGCAACAGAAAAGAAAAGGGTGAAACAATTGTTGGATGGTGTTGTTTCATCAATGGGGAAATGTAAAGAACTGTTGAATAGTGGTGTTTTAGCAATGGGAGAAAATGTCACGAAGTTTGTTGGATAGTGGTGTTTCAACAATGGGGAAATGATGAAAGGTTGTCGAATAGTGATGAGGGAAAATGGTGTAAGGTTGTTGAACAGTGGTGTTTCAGCAATGGGGAAAATGGTGTGGGATTGCTGACAGTGGTGTTTCAGCAATGGGGAAATGGTGAAAGGTTGTTGAATAGTGATGGGGGGAAATGGTGTGAGGTTGCTGACAATGGTATTTCAGCAGTGGGAAAATGGTGTAGGTTTCTAACAATGGTGCTTCAACAATGGGGAAAATTTGTCTCTTCTTGAAGTAGGATCATCCTTTCTTAGTGGGCCTGTGCTTTGATCAAAAATATGAAAAAATCGATTGTAACATGGTATTTCTTGACAGGGATTATTAGTAAATGAAATCTAATCTAATACTAAAGAAATTAACTTAAAAATAATTAATTGCAATGAGTGGTAGGAGCCCCCTCTAAAAAGAGGTAATGAGAGTCTGCCACACATGTGGCCTTAAAATCTTTTTTGGAAATAGGGCGCTGGTACAGACGGAGTCGATGACCATTTACAAGTAACGGTGTTTTAGAGTCATCGATTGTGAGGAGCCTTACTGTTCCATTGGGGAAAATAGTGTCTACTTCGTAGGGTCCAAGCCATATTGTGCGTAGTTTCCCTTGAAATTCTTTGAACTGAGAGTCATACAATAGGGCCCAATTACCTTTTTGGAAATTCTTATTCTTGATAGTTTTGTCATGCCATTTTGATCTTTGTTGTTGAATCATAGTTGTTTGATGAATGGCATCTAGTCTTTTCTCATCCAATTCATTAAGCTGCTGCAACCTGGCTGTCTGTGCATCAGTCAAATCAAGGTTGACGGCTAAAGCTATCCTTAAGGTTTTGATTTCAAATTCCAAAGGAAAGACAACACTCTTTCCATAGACTAATTCATACGGAGAGAATCCTGTAGTATTTCTCCAGGTAGTTCTATAGGCCCATAATGCTTCAGGGAGCCTGTGAGACCAGTCCTTTCTGTTTTCCTTCACTGTTTTTGTGAGAATGGATTCTATCACTTTATTTGTGCTTTCCACCTGTCCATTGGCTTGGGGGTGGTATGTTGTATTCATTCTATGCTGAATATGATATTTTTGAAGGGTGGCTTTAAAACCATGAGAGGTGAAAGGAGGTCCTCCATCTGTAACTAATTCTCTTGGCATTCCAAATCTGATGAAGATGTCTTCAAATAAGAAATCTATAACTGCTTCTTCAGTCGCTCTATGGAGTGCTTTAACCTCCACCCATTTGGTCATATAGTCTGTACATACCACTATGTAAACTTTTTGATTGGATGGGGGGGTTAATAGGTCCTACAAAGTCTAATGCCCATATTTTGAATGGTTCGAGTACTATCTGGGGGTTTAATAGCATTTCATCTCTATGATTAGGTTGGCCCACTCTTTGGAAGCTATCACAGCCCCGGATATATTTCTTTGCATCTTTAAAAAGTGAGGGCCAATAGTACCCCATTCTGAGAATTTTATGTGTTGTTCTCTTATCAACAAAATGCCCTCCACAAGGGCCATCATGACAAGTTTTTAGTAGATCATAAACCTCATCTTCTCTAATGCACCTTCGGATTTCTTGATCAGGTCCTGTATGGAAAATACACCCACTTATCCAACTATACCGAGCACTTTGTTGAATGATTCTTCCTTTCTCTCGGTGGGATAGGTGTGGTGGTAACTTCCCTGCAACCAAGTAGTTAGCAATGTCTGCATACCAAGGTGAGTGAGCAGAAACTGCAAATAGATATTCATTAGGAAAGGTATCATCTACTGGGGTATCATCATCAGGTGTCAACCGAGAAAGGAAATTATCAACTACATTTTCTTTTCCTGGTCTATCCACAATTGTAATATAAAATTCTTGCAATAATAATAACCATCTGGTGACTCCAGCGTTTGTGATAGGTTTGTTCATTAAATATTCGATAACTGAGTGATCAGTATGGACAAGATTAGAGTAGCCAGTAATGTAATGTCTAAATTTGTTAATAGCATAGATAATTGCTAAGAATTCCTTTTCGGTGACTGTATAATTGAGTTCAGCAGGAGTCATATTCTTGCTGATGAAATAAATAGCATAAGGGAGATGATTTTCTTCTTGTCCCAAGATAGCTCCTATTGCAGTATCTGAAGCATCAGAGGATATATGAAAGGGAAGTGTCCAATTAGGTCCTCTGAGAATAGGAGCTATAGATAACTAATGTTTAAGTGTATTAAATGCTTCCTGGCAAGAATTAGTCCATTTGCATTCAACATTTTTCATTAGTAACACAAACAGGGGAGAAGCTATTTTGGAAAAATTTCTGATAAATCTTCTGTAGTATCCAGCATGTCCTAGAAAACTTCTTACCTCTGTTTGGGTTTTGGGAGTAGGAAGATCCTTAATGACTTGTATCTTGGATGGGTCTACCTGAATTCCTTGAGATGAGATAAAATGTCCAAGCACTATTCCTTCACTCATCATCATGTGACATTTTTCTATACTTAAGGAGAGTTGGGCTTGTATGCATCGTTTAAGAACTTTCTCAAGGTTTTGTAGTGCTTCTTGAAAAGAAACACCATAAGGAGTGAATTTATCCATAAAATTTTCCATAGAGTCATTAAGCATATCGTAAAAGATTCCTATAACTGCTCTTTGGAAGGTTGTTGGTGCATTACATAGTCCAAATGGGAGAACTCTATAAGCAAAGGTTCCCCAAGGGCTAGTAAAAGTGGTTTTGTCTTGATCCTGGGGTGCAATTTTGATCTGATTATACCCACTGAAACCATCTAAAAATGAGAAAAATTTCTTCCCTAACAAACTGTCTAACACCTGATCAATGAATGGTAATGGAAAGTGGTCTTTTTGAGTGTCTTTATTTAAGGCTCTATAATCCACACATACTCTCCATTTCCCATTTTTCTTAGGAACTATTACCAATGGGGAAACCCATTCACTGTCTGATATAGGATATATAAACCCTGCATCAAGCAATTTTTGAAGTTCTTCATTAAGGATTTGTCTCAAATTAGGGTTCATTCGTCGTTGAGATTGGCAGATCGGTCGACAATCTTCCTTATTATATATTCTATGAGTACATAATTCAGGAGAGATTCCTTTCATATCTGTATAGTCCCATGCGGATGCTTCTTTATTTTCCAGAAGTAACTTCATTAATTGTTGTGTTTCAGCATCTGTCAAGTTAGGGTTTATGTTCAGTGTTTTGCCAGGTTCAATTTCTACTGGTATGCTTTTATTAATTATTAAAATTATTAATTACTTAAGCCTCGGTGTTGCTTTTAAGGCTTAGAGTTTGTCCGATAGTCAAGATGGGTTGAGTAAGTTGATCATCGAAGTCTACCCATACAGAATTATCATTATTAATCAGGGGTGTAGCGTGAGGGTAGAGGGTAAGCTGTTTAGTTTCGTAACTGTTGGAAATTGTCATTGAACCTGATCTATCGCTGATAAAAGCATCTATTGTGGCTAGCCAAGGCCTGCCCAAAATTAGAGGGTGGCCCCCCAACTTTGTTTTATGTTGTAGTACCACAAATCCAGCTAGATAATTCCAGGATTCTACTGAGATAATTAGGTCTTCAATGACTCCCTTTGGTTTAATTGTGGATCGGTCATCTAATTCTAGGATAGTTGGGGTGTCTCTGACTTCATTTTGCAGTTGTAGCAGTTGTAAGGTTTCCAGAGTCATGATATTGATAGCAGCACCTAAATCTACCAGGACTCGATGGATTATCGTTTTTCCAACTTGTACTGAGACGGTAGGGTGGCCGGGATCACCATATTTAACTTGGGGGGATTTTCTTGACATTAGTGTAGAGAAGTCTCCCATAACATGGACTGTGAGGGGATCCTTAATTTTTCTACCAGGATTCTTAACACAAATGTCTCGCATCGTCCTGGCATAGATTGGTACGTCTCGGAGTGCTTGTAGCAGAGGAATTTTGACATACAAATTTTGTAATTCCCCTAGAAGATTGAAAGCTGGTGGCTCAAGCGTTTTAGTCAAAGCTAAACACTCAGGAAATGGTGGTTTTGTTGTTTCAACAACATTGTTAGAGGATGATTGTACCTCTTCAGGTACATCATGCTCTTTTGTTTTCTCTTTATTAGAAGAGGTAACATCGGCTATGATAGGTTCTACTATTCTCCCAGATCGTAAATGAATATCGTTGCATTGCGCAGGGAGAAGAGAAAATGTAGGCAGGTTATAAATATCAATGCACTACACAGCTTTATTATTGGGGTTAGGGTTAGGTTGTATAGGTAGTTGGGGTCTCATCAGTTGATTGTTTGGTGGAGTACCTGATGGTAAGGAGAGTGGTTGTAGAAATTGTGATTGAGGTAATTGATTTGGGAAGGGGAGTTGTTGTCCTCTCCAATTTGGATTCCATTGGTTTTGATATGGTTGTTGTTGTTGTGGAGGCCAAGGAGTCCACATTGATGGATCAACAAAGGGTGGGTTAGTTTTTTGCATGGGTGGGTAATTCATTTGATTTGGATATTGCATTTGATTATAGGGGGGGTAACTCATTTGATTGAAAGAAGGATAGTTATTCCAATGATTAGAAGATGTAAATGGCATGTTAGGATTCATACCTTGTCCCCGCGGTTTCCATTGTCTTCTCTGTGTCAGCAGATAGACAGGTTCATCTTCTTCGTCAGTTGGTTGTAATGCTACCTTGATTCCTGGTAGAGAAGGACATTGTTGAGTCTCATGATCTTTATCACAGATGGTGCACATTGGATTTTTGTCCAATGGACATTCCCTTCGAGGGTGCTTGTCTCTGCATTTAGAACAAAAGATGGACAGGGCTGCTTCTGCTTCTACTTGCTTCTTTTGAATCTGTAGGGTGTCAATTTGTGAGGCAAAAGAGCTTAACATTTCAGTTTTGAAACCTTCAAGTAAATTACCTATCTCGGCTCTTGTTGCTCTCCCACTGGCTGATTTTTGGACTCTTGAAAATGTAGTGTCCTTGCTATTTGATCTATTTTTTGAAGCTCCTCTTGAACATCTTTTGCATAAGTTAACAATTTCATCGTATGATTCCTTAGATATGTTCCATTTTCCAAGCATATTCAACATATCTAGACAGTCATCCCTTACTCCTTTTAATAATATAGTTTTGAGAATGTCTTTACTTACATTGGGGTGGCTGGATCTTTGTAGATTATATTGTAGCCTTTCTACAAAGTCCTTTAGATTTTCATCCTCTTTCTGCATCATCTTAAATAGTTCCTCCCTTTTTTCTCTTGTTCGGAAATAGTCCTGGTACTTATTCAGGAATTTCTGTTTCATTTGGTCCCATGTTGTGATTACATGGCCTCCAAGACTTGTGAACCATATTAGTGCATTTCCTTTCAATGTTGCTGGAAATAGCCTTAATTTTTGAGCATTGGAAATGTAATCATAACTTCTGCATAATATATCAAACTCAAAAAGGAATGCTCTCACATATGTCTGCAACATTGTTGATCTCAGAAAACCATGGAAGAAAGACATCATGTATGGAAGCAATCACTTTCTCAAGCACAATCAGGCCGATGAATGCTTTATAACTGCCTGCTGGATAAGCATTCTTTCTGATATTTTTAAAGGTGTCAATCTTAATTGGCTGCCATGGATAGCTCAGGCTACTTCTGTCACATGTTACAACTTTTGACCTATCAAGGATAAGATTGGCAACCATCCTTTTATTGACTTTATGCAGAGCTTCATAGTATACTGGGGTCTATTGCTCGCATGTGAAAAATTCTGGTGGTAGAATAAGGTCTGCACATGGAGATACAAAAGAAAATATTTGAAATTTATACTTTGAGCAAAGATGACTAGTCATTATATACCATGCCACTTTCTGGCGTTCTAGGACTTTGCAAATATGAATGTTGGTCAGCTTGTTCAACATGTTAGATACCTTCATGATCAAGAACAAAATGCAATCTTTTTCAGTCACTATGAGGTGCCAAGAAATTCCCTGTAGGGGGGGAAGAAGTCAAATAACCTGTTTTCAAGTATCAACACACACCATACCAGGCCTGGATTGGGGTATAATTGAGCATCTTAACAACCAATCCATCCAATCACTGCTATCTGCAATTTTTCCATATTTTTTTCAAATTATCTTTCTAAAATATCTCTTGGATGGAATTCCTTCGAAGCATGGCCTTTGGCATCATGTCATTGTCGGTGGCATTTTTCTATAGAATCTATTTTTGTTGGATCATGTTGTCATTGATGCCAATGGTTTGATTGATTGATGTCAAAGGATTGATTGATTGATGATTGATGTAATATAATATGTATTGTCCTTGATGAGAATGCATAGAAGAAGATGGATCAATGAGTTGTCATTGATACATGATGAA
>ML824005.1:113731-134075 GCA_009831015.1 Picea engelmannii
TCTTCAAGTACATAAGAGTTTAACTTTAGAGCTATGGTCAAATAAAAACAAAGAGGTCTTAAAGGAAATTGACCATGTGGTTTTGTATATATTTATCATACTTGATTACCGAATCAAAATGTTGCAGGATACTTCAATGCCTATACTTCAAAATGTTGCAGGATACTTCAATGCCTATACTTCAAAATGTTTCAAGATACTTCAATGCCTAAACGAATGTAAATATTTATCATATTTATCATACTTCAATCCCTAAATTATGATGTACAATTCCTTATCTTATTTGGGGTATATTATGATTGCACCAACAAAAGTTTCAAGTGTTATGTTATCCAACTCCTTCATTGTATCAAAGGTTCTGCCATTATGTATCATGCGAAATTTGTTTTGATTTCAAATGAAATTGCAAGTTTCATTAGATTTAATATTGATGCATTACAATTCTTTCATGTCAAAGCTTCAGTTACTTGGTTTTCAATTGCAATGAATCGAAAGGTTATACTTGCCTTTTCTAATGTGCATTGAAGAGATATTTCATTCCTAAATAATTTGCTAACCCCATGAATTACCTTGGTTCAATTAAATTATCTTAGATCAACCAATTTACAACAAATGTTATATTTCTTAGGTCAATACAAAATTCACATCCTCTAACTACAAAATCCATACACAACAATAATTGTTTTCCAAGCTCATATTTCTTCATGTTGGCTTGCAATTAATTGTGTTGAAGGGTTAATATGGCATTACCATATTACAATGTAATATGGTAATCCCATATTATAGTATAATATGGCATTACCATATTACAATGTAATATGGTAATACCATATTACAATGTAATATGGTAATACCATATTACATTGTAATATGGCATTACCATATTACAATGTAATATGGCATTACCATATTACATTGTAATATGGTAATGCCATATTAACCCTTCAACACAATTAATTGCAAGCCATATTACAATGTAATATTGTAATACCATATTACAATTTAATATGGTAATACCATATCTCATGTATTTTTTTTTTTACACTTTATGTCATTGTCGCAATATTGACGATAGTTCATCGGGAAAAAAATTGCATTTTGACCACCATGGCAATAGCGATGAAAGTTTGTCGCAAGTTACCATGGGTTTTTGTCGCACATACAACATCTTCATCATAACTTTGGTCTTGATGAATCAATTTCGTCGCTATTTCCATGGATGTTCATCGCAAGTTGCCACGGTTTTTCATCGCACATACAACATCTGCATTGTAAGTTTTTGGCTTGTCATAAATTTTCGTCTCAATTGCGACGACATTTCATCGTAATTACTATAGTTGTTCATTGTAATTGCGATGAAGTTTCATCGTAATTGCGACGATGCATAGGGTTAACCGAACTTGAAGGTGGTGACACGTGGAGAGATAATTTCGTTGATGTTTCCATGCACACCTGGATCATAGATAGAGCGAGGAAATTATTCCGATGAAAAAAAATCTCCGCTTTCATGAAAATTACGATGGATAAGTGTGGCAATATCAAGAAAAAATCGTCGCAAATTTGGTCATATGTACTAGTGTCCCTTTTGGGTTTCCTCATGAAAAATCACTGTGTCACTATTTCATTTATGTGATTATATATTTATTGGTTAAATGTATTACTGCAAGTTAAATTTTAAAGGCATGATTTATTAATTAATAAGTAATCTTCTTATAAAATGAAAGAAATTTTATACAACTGATTCACCCCCCCCCCTCAGTTGACTTATCCTATTCAACATAGGTAGAATCCTCAAACAAAGTTATGGAAACCATCTTGACCAAGACTGTTCAGTTACATCACCGGGATTGGGCTGATAGGCTCCCAAAGGCTTTGTGGGCATATCGAACCACTTGGAGGAATACCACTGGGCATACATCTTATGAGCTAGTGTATGGGAAACAAGTACTTTTATCTATAGAATTCCAAGTAAGGACCTTCCGTATTGCCGTATAATTAGGATTGAACCTAGATGAGGCTCAGAAGCAACGAGCCCTACAGTTGAATGAGTTGGATGAAATCAACCAAGATGCCATCCAACGAACGATATTAGTCCAAAACTAGAGGAGCAAGTGGCATGACAAGTTTATTAAGAAGAAGAAATTCCAGCTTGGTGATTGGGCTCTATTGTTTGATTCCTGATTCAAAACCTTCAAAGGAAAACTTACCACCCGTTGGTTGGGCCCTTATGAGGTAGACACTGTATATGACAATGAAGTTGTAAAAATTAAAACAATTGACGATGGATAAGTTTCCTTTGTGGTAAATGGACACCGACTTAAATTTTATCATAAGCCCATTTCCAGAGAGTATTTTCTATAGGTCATGCCAGCTGACAAGGCATTGGCCTTAGTAGATGGGGAAGTTCCCCCTTGTTCTTGAATTTTTTTTTGAATTTCCTACTGTATATATGTAAATAGTTTTTGAATTTTGTTAATAAGGCAATTCTAGAGGTTTCTGTAAGTATTTATTTCACTAGGAGTACACAGTTTTAAGGATATTTCTTCAAAACATTTTTATACTTGAATTTTGTGTCTGCTAAAGCATCAAATGAATAGTGACTCACTGTAATTAGCCATGTTTTTTAAAAAATTATCATTTTTAAGGCATTCTAAAGCAATTGCTCTTGAAACTCTTCACCACTGTATAAGGAAGTGATACCATAACTATCAAGCCTAGAGGTCTCTCGTACAAATTTTCCAAGAAAACTAAGTAAGTGAGTCAAGTGTCTTTATCAAAGAGTAACAAGGAGGTCTAATTAGTAGTTAGTCATGGAAACATCAAAATAATTACAAAAGAAGAAAGTGAGTTGAGCCTAGAGATACATTTATGTTCTTTCTCAATGGTACCATCCACTACACACTAAATAGCTTGATTATATCATATCTTTAGATAGGCCACATCCGCTTAAGTACCCCTTACATCGAGACAATCACTAATAATATAACGGAAATTCATCCTCTAACATAAATACCATCCCAATTGAAAAGAAAAAGAAAGAAAAAGTTGTTTTAGAGTTGTTCCCTCATCTTCTTGCATAAGCAATTTTATATTAAAATCTTAAAAGATGGAGGGCCAGTCTCTGAGGGTTTAAGAGGCTAACCCGTCGGGATACTGAACAGGTCTACTGGCAGCAGGTACCAGCCTGTGGTATGACTAGGTAAACCCGTCGGAGTACTAAACAGGCTTGCTGGTAGTGGGGCATTCTACCTAGTGAGGATGGTAATTTGACAAAAATAAATAATAAATCTAAACTTGTCCTGATGTATGAAATTACTTGCAGACAAAGCTAACATGAAGTATGTGTGGTTAAGCTAAGGTTAATGAACTCCATAAATTTTCCATTGGGAAATAACTCTAATACTATCTCAAAACTCTCTTGCCTACCTCTTCTTATCTATATATAGGATCTCTTATCCTATAGGTGGTGCCATCTCCTAACTGTCTCATCAAACCAATCTATGAAATTTTATCTCTACACTTGACATACTATAAATCTTCGGCTATTGGGGGATACTAACTAGTTTCCTATACTTTTGATTGTGAGGTGTCACAATACTTAGGTGTGGGGGAGGGGTTCATGAGCTAACAATTGATCATTGCCTAGAGAAATAAGTCTTTGCAAGAATTTTTGTATTATTACCATGATACAGGTTATTACATTGATAGTCATGTTATTTTAAAAAGAAAATACTTAACTCCTATGTGCTATAAATTACTGAACTCATGCTTAACAGACCATTCTTTATCAGTTATTTAACAGACCAATATTTATTGGTTATCTTCCATTACAAGCTGCATATTGTAGGTTTGACAACACATGTTTTATGCTTGCTATAACCCGCTCATTGTAGGTTTTGACATTATATGTCATATGAAAGAAGAATGAGTGAGCATGGAGCATTCTGTCTCTGCTCATTAACTATTGTGATTGTCAAAAACACTTCAAATTTGCAGGCTATCCATTATAAGAGGTGAAAATGCACTTAACACAGAGGTACCGGATGAAGTACCATATGAGGTGCCGGATGAGATGTTGTTTGAAGTGTCGAATGAAGTGCCATTGAATTGAATACCAATAACTATCCTAGATTCCAAATAACTAGAAATCAATTACATTCAATTAAATTGGTTGTAGACAATGATTGTATATGCTTCATATGTTTATGATCAAATGTCCAAGTCAAAAGAATTGGGCATTGATCTAAATATGCACCATTATATTGCCCAAAAATTGAGTATTCAAATTTGAATTCTCCACACATGGCAGCTCGTGCACACATGTGGGTAACCTAATCCACTATAGATGCATCCAAAATCGGGTTGGGCAACCCTTATCTCCATTTTCCATTGCCATTTGATTTCCTCTGCATTAAGAAATCATGCCCAACCTCTACCATCTCATCCTCTATTCAAAATGCATTCAGCCTGTGCTAAATCCGTGTCATTGCTTGGCTCAATTTCTCCCTTGCTTGGTGAATTCAACCTCTGTCACAATGCCAAAGAGATATGAACCCTCATCCTATGCTTACTTGTTTACCATTCCCGAATTTGCACAGTGAAGAGAAGTCTTTTTGCGTGCTGGTTGGAGGCCATTTCTATTTAGTTTGCAGGGCCATGATGACGGCCTCTCTATGCAATTTGCAGTTGGTTTCGATGGTAAGAAAACACATGTAGGGTCTCTTATATTTGAAGTCACGGAAGAGTCCATTTATGCTGCAATAAAGCTCCCAAGAATGGGAGATAGATGGTTCAAGAATCATCAATTTTCGCGCTCAAGTTACAACATGGTGTTTAAGCCCGAATTCAAGAGAATTTCAGGAGCGTATGCTAAGGAGTGGATAAAAGAAGAATTTTTCAACCCCCTCATCGTCATCACAAGTTTAATTACATGTGAAGGTAGATACTCTACGTTTAAATCTTGTCATTTTAGATTGTTGGCCCATTTTCTATTCAACAAACCCTTGAACTTCCCCTTCTATTTTCTCAAAAGCTTGGAGAAGTTGTCCTCTCAAGTGAGGAAGAATGTCACTAACCCCCATAATAGTCTCTTTCACCATGGCTTGATCAAGCTTCTTGTTCTAGCTGAGTTGGAGAAACAGGGGCAAACTTGGGATGCCTTTATCTATCAATTTGCAAACCCCCACTTGACATTTAATACCGACAAAAATCCACTTATCCTAAAAACTATCTCTCCATCCAAGCCTCGCTCTCCAAGAACTCCAAACTCCCTTGCACAAACCCTCTCTTTGTCAGAACAATACCAAAAGCTTGTTGATATCCCTAATTCTTCATCGGGTAAAAAGACCAAGAGAAAAGACCAAAATAAGCCTATTGTTGACCCCCTAATGCCTTCACTTTCTCTTGGTCCTACACCTAATAAGCTCCAAGAAGTAATGCAACAATACTTTCCCATCGTTCCCACAAACAAGAGGGGAACCAATTGATTTGGTAAAGGACCCTTTCTAAAGAGTACCCAGAACACAAGAACCAAGCCTTATGCAAAACCTCCACCTGCTTCGGATCCCATCCAAGTGTCCTCTGACCTTAAGAGCCCTCATAAGAAATATAGGGAAGTCTCTGCGGATGGATTAGAGCCACTAAAGAAAACAAAATCAAAATCTACCTCACCTTACCAATCTCCCATCACTCCTACTTCACCCATGCCCATTTTAGATCCTAAAATTGATAGATTGTCCACATCCCTCAAAGCATCTAAGCCTTCCTCAAAGATCGTCGATTCTATCCCAACCATAGAGTGGCTACAAAAAGAAAACCATCATCTTCTCCAACAGTTGGAAGAGAGGAAGACAATAGATGTACACCTTCATCATGACAATGCAGTCCTTCAGGCAAAGGTCAACTCCCTTCAGTGGTTGGTTGATGAAATGACTAAATCTAACCGCAGCCTCAAAGCACAATTAAAGTAACACAAGAGGCACAAGGCTAAGTCTAGACAACAAGAAGGAGAGGCTTCCAAAGTTGATCCTCCTCAGCAAGCCTAGTCACAAGGGGTAACTTATTTTTGTTTGCAGTGGGACCTGCAAAATCGTAAGTGTGGGGGTAATGTTGGGCCAAAGATATGATCATTTTCATGACAGTTATTATACACTTTTACCACATGTATATATGTGTTTTTCATCTTTTGAAGGATCTTTTTGAAGAATTTGATGATAAAACGGTATGATCGACATAAGGTACGTATAATTCATGTGTAATGACTGTATCAATTATAATTCATCATGTTCTATGATTTCCAAGAGCTAATTCACGTTTTTCTGGTGTTACAAGGAAAAAAGCACTACGTTTCTAGTTTCGACACTTGATCTAGCACTCGTCGTTCCAGCACTAGTTCTGGTACTCGATCCGACACTCATTCCAGCACTCAGTATTGCACAAAAACGTAGGGTGACTTGGCAGTTAAGGTATTAACAGCCAATGATGGACAAATCGGGCACGTGGGTTTTCTTCATGATCACCCCTTCCTGCTACTAAGCTCCATACAACTCAGTTTCAGTTGTCCAAAGAGGGTGATTATTGGCTTTCTCTATTTTGTCAGTTAGAGCATCATTTGTTGTATTTTGTCGAAACTAGAAGTGGTTCAACCCTCCTATGGTCGACAACTTGGTTTGTAAGCTTATAAATACTACTAGGATGGTCATAATATTGTTAAGCAAGTAGAAGAACCATTGTATTGGAGACAAACTCATTTTTCTCTGTTTTTTATATTTACATTGCCAGAATTATGCCAGAACTGCATTTTCAAGTTTTAATGGTGAATTCACCTTATTAAGCTCGTGGTGTGATTTTAGAGAGTGACCACAACTTGTTAGGGGGGCCACTAGTAGTCTAGTAATTGTCTTCATGTTTATTTATGCATTTCTTAATTTAATTTCTCTCCTTTATTTTCCGTACATACATGTTTTTATTGTACTAACTAGTTTGTTGTAGCTTAGTTGTTTTGATTCTCTTTTGCAGGTTAGATGATGATATGTATTAGCATGTGTTGATTTTATAGATTAGGAACAGACTTGCAAGTCTCTCTCTCTTAATACTAACCCCATATGCAGTTAGATTATGCTTTCTTTTATGATTTTACAATTAAAGTTTAAAACAGATTTTTAATTGGATAGAATAGAGTTTTTAATTTGGGTTTTCTTTTGACAAGGATTGATGGATGGATAGATTTGATTCTAGTTTTTAATCATAGTTTGCTTATCCTATTTCTTTTTATAGAACTTGTTTAATTAGTTGTTGGTTAATGTAATTGTTAGATTACTTTTTAATATCATGTTTTTAATTTTTGTTTTAGTCATTTCTTTATTACAGTTTGAATGGTTAGAATAGACATAGCATAGTTTTATTCTACGCAATTTTCTTTCCTAGAATTAAAATGCAATTAAATTTCTTAGTTAATGGTTGAATCTAGATTGCTTACATAGTGTACAAGTAGAATGATGATCTCATTATATTGTTGATGGTTTATACATGAATATGCAGGGTATCTAACATTATTATTATCATGGCTAAATTCTCCTTGGATTGTTTAATCCATACCTTTCATTTTTCCATTGAGATTAGTGTTGAGCTTATACCGTTGGAATTGTCCTTCGTTTTCAAGTGCCATCGAGATATCATCCATCACCACTGAAGGAATTCACACAACCACCAACATTACATTTGAGTGTTTCATAGATTAAAGATAGTTTCTTGATTGTGTAGCTTAGAAGAGATAGTTTCTTGTTTTCGTAGATTAAGATAGAAGTTTTATTGTTGCTACAGGTTAGATAGACTTTTCTTCGATAAATCAGATAGTAGTTTGCTCATTATGGATTAGGCATTTAATGGTAGTCCCTCTTGCTTTCAATAAAATAGGCTTCCTTTCATGCATTGCATTGAGCATTTAGATTTCCTTTCATGCATTAGAAATAGTTTTGCATTAGGCATTTAGTCCACTTGCCTCTTAGGCTAGATAGTTGTTCAATGAGAAGCTTTTCCTTGTAATAGTTAGTTGTCTTTTCTTACTCATATATTTGTTTTAGTAGGTTAGATAGTTGTCTTTGCTTTCTTGTTTATTTGATTTAATAGGTTAGATAATTGTTTTTTCTTACTTGTCTATTTTCTTTAATAGGTTAGATAGGTGTCTTTGCTTACTTGTTCATTTACTTTCTTTCATAGGATAGTTGCTCATTGAATGTAGGTTGGCAAGTTAAAATAGTTGTTTTTGTCATTTACTTATTATTCTTAGTAGTTTTCGTTTTCTTATTGTTGAATTAGTTTTCTTTACACAGGGTTTTTATTTTCTTTCCTAGGACTATCCATCGACCCTTGGCCCAAAAAGTACTTAGGTCACCTATTTTCAAGTTGCTTAGTAGGATTTGCTCATTAGATAGTTTTTCCTGAGTAGATTAGCCTTATATAGTTGCCTTCATTAGTTAGACTATACTCCTACCAGCCCTTCTAACTTTGGCATATATTAGGCTACAACTCTAAGTTTACTTACCCCGGGTTGACAATTAATTGAGGGTTTTTACTGTGTTTGTAGAGCATATATAACACCCATCAATCATCAATGTTAGGATCTGATCCTAACCCCTCTTCGTGGGTCATTAGTTAGTAGGATATGATTTCTATGTAATAAAGTGTTAGAACACGTATAATATTGATCTTTTGAACTTTATATTTTGCATCTTAGAAATACAAATTTTACCAAAAAAATTAAAAAACTTAGAAAGTGGCCTTTTAAAATTAAAATAAATCCATTGGTTGTTATTTATCAATAAGGTGCTTACAATGTCTATCGTCAATGAGTTACTCTAATTTGATTGAACGGTCCTAACAATCCTCGAAGTTTAGAAGTTACCTAAGTTTTAAAATGAAGTCTTTAACGGTCGCTTCATAGCTTCGCGCTTCGGGTAGTCCAGCAAACCTAAACAACAAAAACCCTGAAACTATGAAGTCTTGAAGATAGCCACTCCTGATAATTTCTAAAGGACTTACGAACATGAATCATAGGACACATGTCCTTTAAAAATCTTTTCTTGGGTTGACACGTGGCACTTATTTTTTATATTTACGTCAGATGATTCGCACGTTTTCAAGTGACACGTTGCACCTCTCTTTTCTTGACACATCATCAGGGATGACATCATCTCTGCCATGTCACTCCAAGAGATTTCTCTTCGGGAGTTTTTGATTTCACAGTCCCTGGAGTATCAAAGCGTCGAAGTAAAGTGATTACAAAATGTAAAAGGGGGTTTCAAAGAGTTAATGAAGTAGTTAACGACTTTAAATAGTCATGATTAAGTGTTAATTAATCACTTCGTAGTTTCGGGCTTTGGAAAATTTCCCTTGTGTTATTTCAAAAACTTCTGAATTTCGAACTTCTGAATTTCAAACTTCTGAATTACTTAAAGTTAATACAATGTTTTAAAACATGATTAATTAAGACATAAAAGTGATTACTTAGAGATTAACTCCTCCACAAATTCGGAATTCAGGAGATTTCCATCCAGTCACATCCAAAACTTTCGAACGTGAACCTTCGAACTATTAATGACATTTATGATTGATTAAAGGTTAATGATTTCAAATAAATATTGTGAATCACCAGGAAATAAATTCCATTAACTTTTTAATAAATTCTTCATTAGTAGAGCTATAAGAAGATCGATAGACTTTTTGAATAAAGCACTTTGAATTTCAAAATCGTTTTTACCATTTGCAATTAGCATTTTTTTATTCAGTGTAGAGGTTACAAACTTCTCTTGTTATAGGTAGGCTAATTCCATTTCCTTAAGAATTATGGTGCCATGAAAAGATGAAAAGAATCTTGATGCATTGGGTGATAATTCAAATCCAAAAGTAGATGTTCTATCAGACACAACTCCGCGAGTTACATACGCCATTAAAACTTGGAAGCAGGTTTTCGATATCTTAGGGCATGAGATTATTAACTGTCTAAATGACTCTGCTGAAGAATACGGTGAGTCCTTTACAGCTCATATTAGATCGGTAGCACAGTCAGAACTGCATAAGATTGTTGCACGATTGAGAATCATAACCTAAAATGATATGATAATTTGGGCTTTGGAACATGTCGACATCCAAACCAGGAGTGTCATCAGCCACCAGCGGACCGTCGTCATCTCTTTCCAACCGGAGAATCTACAAGTAATGTATAAGCTTTACCCTACCCCTAAATACACTTACAATGCCACATTTCTTCTAGATTTTGAGAGAAGAGAATGCACTCAATATGGTAGAAATGGTCATGATATAGTCAAGACCTAGTGGTGACATACAAAAAAATTCAGAGCCGACGCTCATGGTATGTATGCAACGACGTCTTTAGATGCTCATATGTTGTATATAGCCATGATGATCTGTCGTCTATTTGGGAAGAATAACTCTAAACATTTATCAGTTGAGTGGGTATCCATCATGAATGAAGTAGCCGAGGATTATACCTTCAATTGGGATAAAATGTTATTTGATAATTTGACCAAGGAAATTATTGAGTATCAATTGGAAAAATCAAAAGGGAAACCGACTCCTTTTTACATGTCATCATATATTATAGATGTCATTTTTTTCATGGCCCCTTTCCCCCTAATGAACTAGAGTTGGACCCCAACCAGTTCTGAGCCAATACATTTTTACCACTCCAAATTTAGGGAGGAAAATGCCAAATATTTATTTTACGAAATATGTCACAACATTGTGGTACCTGTTCACATAGCTATCTATGGTCACCCGTCACCCAGGAGTTCAAAAAATATTATGGGAATCTTAGGCACACTTGCAAACTGGTTCATTGAGGAGAATTTCTCCTATATCAGAGTATTTGGTTGTTCCATTCCTCTTCATGCCATTCCACAGTTTTTACCCGACAGGCTGGTGTGCAGAGAAGTGGCATACCAGATAGTAGCAGGAGGTATCATCAAGGATTTGAAAGTAGCTCAGAAAAAGGTTTGGCCAACTTTTCCCATTCAAGTTGGTATGCTCACATTATTAGATTTTGGTCATTCTAAAGTCGAAGTCGCATCCCTGGAAGATGTCAAATTAGTTGACATTGAATTCAAGAAGCATGATCCACATAAGATAGTGTAAAATCATTTGGCTCAATTTAACATGAAGCGATACAACCATGAAAATTCTCCTTATGACGAGATGTTCAAGGGAGTTAGATCTTATGAGGAATTTCAAAGAATATTCCAAAATCTGCCTCCTTGATTTGAAAAGATCTTTTAAAGACTATGGTTGAGTTTTAAAACATGAGTTCATTAACCATTTAAGAAATTGATGAAAGAGGAAGAATTAAATATTTAACATGGCATCCATAATAAGATATACATATCTGGAAATAAGCACAAGAATCAGCAAAACATAACAAAAAAAATTGTTAACGGGGTTCGGAAATATCACCTACATCTCCGGGCCTTTGTCTTAGTGGGTGAGGCTTTCTTATTTCTCTTCAAAGCTTCAAAACTACATCATAAAAGTACCAAATGTATTACAAAATGATATTGTTGTGTTCTTCTAGATCTCAAGAACCCAACACAACTGACGACACTGAAAATGGATGAACGAAGATCCCAGAAATGGCCTGCAAAGTTGCTCTCTTGAATGGATTCCCTGCATAAAAATGGCTTTGGATTTACAACTATTCAACATTTCTCATGTTCTGAACCTATCCAAGGCTTCCCATAACCTTTGGTTTATATATATTTCAAGTTGGCAACATCCTCCCAACTTCCTCCCAAGATATGGCCTCAAAAAGGGATCTAGATCCTCCAAAAATGGCCAAAATCCCCCCAAACAGACTTAAAAATCAATAAAAATGTTATTGTATGGTTGAAAACACACAAATGGGAAAACTTCGGGTGTAGCCCCCTGAATTTTGGGCCCCTAGTCACATGCGAGACTCCATGTGGCCAAGAGCTATGCGTTGGCCCCTTAACCACCGACCCATGGTCATGTGGCTTGGCCATATGGTCGCCACCTTAGTCTCCATGTGCTCGCATGACAGCTCGGCCCCTAGTCGTAGCCCCCTGGTCACACACCTTGGTCGGCAGGCTAGCCTGGTCGACCGGGCACTATCCCCACAAATCTGTGTCACGATATAGAATCTGGTCCATATGGTAAGGTTACATGCTATGTGCGTCAGGGATGGATGTATCGCATGCCAAGGTTAACAAGTATGGACATATGGTAAGTCATATGGGTGTGCGCCAGGGGCTGGGGCCTAGCCCCGACCCTTTTCTTCGTGGACTGAACTCAAAGGTAAGTTTAAATATTTCATTTACACTATAGTTATTAAGAACTACCATGGGCAGGATGGTAGCCCAACCCTGCCAAACCTCTCCACCCAGACCGGAGCTCATGGGTTCGACTCCTGTGGAATCCATAAAACTTTTTCTATAACAACCAACGGAGGGGTGCCACGTGGCAGCCCACGACTTGGCCACGTGGCACCATACCATTAGCCCAACATATGCCATGTGTCAAAATATGACTCGTCCACCTGTCAACCATCAACTGCCTAGTCAGTATGCCAATGCACCTGCCACATCACTATATGATTGTACGTCCTATACGTTCAGCTGCCACAACAGCACTATACGGACTGCACAAACATCAAATTTTTTGCATGTTTGGAAAAAAGAACAAAACGCGATATCTTTCACATATGGTGTATGTTTGAGCCCGTTCAAGTTGCATTGGGTTTGTAATGATGAGGCCTCCACACACATCCGATTTGAAGCGATTCTAAGGACTTTGATTTTTAGGCCTTCCTAGACCCATTTTGGTTCATGGATCCATTTTGGATCACACCTCCCCACTAAGACCTTTTGGTCCTCTAAAAGGATATTAACCAGTCATCAAGTGGAAGATAGGCCACCCCACTTATTCTTTGTCTTGTGCATTTGTCTCATCAAGATCAATTGTAAAACAACCATGATAATTGACAGCATATTGTTAGCCACTTGTACTCTGTCACATCTTACTGAAGTCACTACCATCCATGTTGAAAACATTAGCAATGATAACATAAAAAATATGATTGCAAATGAGCTAATATGTTTTTAATATTTGCACGACATTAGCTTATCTTGAAGCAAAGTATGATTGAACTTCCATTCTACAATCATCTCATGTTCTTGCTTAAGATCAATTGCTTGAATTGGGACAATTTAAGGTGTGCTTCTTGCATAAGATGCCTTCCTTAACTGTTCCATAGTTTGAAGAGATTGATTTTCTTTTATGTGATGAGCATGTACAACATATTCCTTGCCTTCTTTGATTAAGTGATATTGATTATGTTCCCTGTAAAAGATTGTTTTGCGATCATACAAATAAGGACTGCCTAAGACCATTCCACATTCATTGAGTGACACCACATCACATGTTACCTCATCCACAAACTTAGATAAAATTGCAAACTTTAATGTGGATTGCTTTGTTATGTGCAATTTATGATTGTTTCTTATCCATTTAAGTGAGTAAGGTGTATGATGCATCTGAGTGTTTAATCCCAATTGTTTAACCACTTCCTCTGAAATCAAGTTAGATTGAAATCCACTATATATCAATGTTTCAACCTTAGTATGTTTCATTATGACCCTTATGAGAAACAATTTACTTCTAGAATCATATCCATCACCAATTTTACCTGTCAAACCAACCACTGTGATTTTAGATTCATCACCCGAATCTGATCCCAGGTCTCTTGGTCGTGTTGTTGTTGCAGTTGTTTGCCTCCCTTTCCTATCTTTGAACAATTTCAGTCTCTTCTCAGGATGCAATTGCCAGCAATGGTCATCATCATTCCCTTCTTTATTGCAATGCTTGCAAGAGAGCTTCTCTTCCTTTCTTTCTGCAGAATTTTTTTCTTGCCATTCCACTTCCTTTTGTCCTCTTTTCTCAAAGACAATTCCCCTAATACACCAACTCATGTTTTCCCTGCCTCAATGTACATTGCTTGAACATAAACCTCATCAATATCAGCAGGTCTAAACATAAATACAGTGTTACAAATGTGTGCAGTTAAACCTCCTATATACTTCATAAGAGTTTCTTGGGTATGTAATGGAATGTCTAACATTAACACCATATTACGAAATTCATCTATGTATTCTTGCACTGTTTGTCCCTTTATTAGTTTAAGACCTTTCCATTCTATTAGCACTAGAAGTCATCTTCAGATTGCATAGAAGGTAAGCCTAGTACCCATCAGTTTATGTAAGTGTAATTGAGTTTTAAGAGGTCAAATGGAGAAGACTCGGTGATAATAATGTTTAAACTCAGAAAACTGGACAAGCATGCACAAACAATTGAGGTCTAGAATCAACTTCAGTCAACAAGTTGCAGTAAGGGTGAATAGAGGGAAGACTTTGGTGAGGAGAGTGTAGAGGTATGTCATGGACATCAGGTCTTCTAGCAGCCTAAGGACGAAAACTTAAACACAATATCCTCTTGAATTTAAATCTCAAAAAAACTGAGAGAAATTATAACAACATTATAATCAAACATTCATCATAATACAGTTACAATGATTCATGTGAATCAGTCATCCATGAACTCTCTCAGTGTCAGAGGAAAATAAGATGGGGTAAGAAAGATGACTTAGATTAATCAAGAAGTCTCAAGTCAAGTACATAACCAGAGAACTAGTGTTCTTCATCAAAATATTATAATAGCAGGGAGGCTAGCTCAACCATTTGACCTTAACAAAATAGTAAAACTGCCTATATATACTCAAAAATGTTGCACCCACCAGGAATGTGATTAGACCACTGCATTAACGTTTTCAGTCAGCACCTACTCTGTCAGATTGTGCAGGCCTCCTCCTATCAAATGCAAGCCAAGCACAGTTATGTGCTTTACAAGAAATTTTTTCCATAAGGAAGCTTCAGATTGATAGTCTACATTCACGACTACTCTCTGCATGTTTTCCATTTATGGGGTGAGACGAGGTCTCAACTGTCGCCCCCATATTCAATAACTACCTTCATTGGGATCATGACAAGGCCTGACACTCATGAATGCTCAGATGGTGCCCACAACTTCTGAGAGTCAATCTCGACGTCTCAAGACCATGATGATCATTTTCTATGACCAATATGGGCACTTCCGGCCTTTGGCGTAGCTCCTTTTCATCACTCCAACAGGCATGTGACCTCGGGTCATAACTTGGCACTTATATCCAAAGGTGCTTTAGGATTTCATCTTTCTGGACTCTTCACTCCACTTGATTTTAAATATTTCTATGCCCGAACTTGCAAAATAACCTTATTCAGATCAATGATCGGACTTGCTTTGAATTTGACGGCCACGATTGCTTCCTTGAAAACCATAGTTGTCAGCCGCTCAATGCTAAAACCTTCGATTTGTGAAACTATGAATCCTTGGATCTGGTGCCACGTGTCCCTCTGAATTAGACGGCTCCTGTTGATTTCGGGTTTGAGAAGTTCAGACCTTTGACGAACAACTTTAACAACATTTCCAACTCCTGATTCCCGTGATTATTTTCCACCATTGATCTCTCCTAATGAGACCTATGGA
Organism: Picea engelmannii; assembly: GCA_009831015.1. NCBI lineage: Eukaryota > Viridiplantae > Streptophyta > Pinopsida > Pinales > Pinaceae > Picea > Picea engelmannii. Next base: position 129,338 of record ML824005.1, read on the forward strand.
CCAGATTAAATCTTTGCTCGACCTTTTGACTTGGTCTTCGAAAAGGAGAGAGACAGGGAAAAATTACAGTCTTAGGTAGAAACCACAAACCCACAGGACTCTAACAAGTTCATGTGATAACATTTGGCTCCACAGGGGATGGCATTCTCCTTGCGAGCTGCCAAGAATAAGTAGTTCTATTTCCTTAGCTGTTGGGATATGGATTCATGCTCAAAAAACGTCTTGTTGAGGATTACAGGCCGATAATTACTCTAAACAAAAGCAAATACATGGGCTCTAGAAGGAGCTTATTTATGTACACTCCTAGTCTAATGATTTTTTTTACACAGTGCTAGGTGAAAACAAAATTCCACCATAGCCATTCAAGTAACTTCCTAACTGGAATCTCTTTTACTCTGTCATTGATCGATAGAAGATGATGAAACCGTGACAACATAATGATCACATCCTTCAACATTCCTCCTAATGTTAATGTCAGGATAAAGCTGGGAGGATCCAAAACACGAAGGAAATCAAAATCCATGTACTCCCTTACAGGTTCTGGGAAGGATATAATTGCACCTTTGGCTCTTCCTCTTCTTCTTCATGGCTCTCCCAAGGATCAGAGTCATAATCATCATACACAGGAACCATGGGAAAGCTCTTATCTTTGTATTTTGCAGGCCCAGGATGGTTGATTTCCACACAGTGTTTTCCTTAATGTATAACAGAAAAGGATTTGTTGCATGCTCTTGGAAATCCTTCATATCCATATCAAAATTTGATTCATAGTTGTTGTTGAAACAGACCTTGAATGTTTGATCTTGAAGATGAAAAATTTGTATTTTTGAAGTCTTTGTATTTTCCAAATTTCCTAAAACAAGGTTTTCATCACTGATAAATTCACGATGCCTTTAATTATTTATTTTTGGACAAAAAATGGGAAAAATCTAAATGAACATAAGTTTCTAACACTTTTTCAAACAACCTTTTAAACGGGCAATATTTTAAAACTAAAGGAATTTTGATTTAAATCGGAAAATCGGAATTCGGAATTTTGTGTGATCAAATGTTTAATGCAAATTGAATAGCGAAATCCTGATTCCCGATTTCCCGATATATTAATCCTTAATTAAAACATAATTTACTTAAATCAGAATTAAAAAGGGTTTGAATATTAAGTTAATCTCATCGCAAAATAGGGATTCGCGATTTTGTGAGAACAAAGAAACTTGTCATCATGTTTTCTGATTTCCCGATTTCACGATACATTTAATCCTTAAGTGAAGTTTGGAATTAATCTAATTACTGTTAAGCATGATTAAGAGTAAATAATTATAAGGGGATATCGGGATTCGCGGTTTTGTGAGCAACAGTTTTCATGTCATTGAATTTCCCGATTTCTCGATCCCCGATCTTCCGATTAACGAAATCCTGAAAAGGTCAAATCTTAGTTAATTAAGATAATAAAAACGTTTTAACTTAAATAACACATCGCAAGTTCGGCAATCGGGATTCCTCGATGACATATTTACTCGACATCAAAAGTTCCGAAACTCCGATAAGAAGGTTTTCAGATTTAATTTCAAATTAACACTAATTAATCATCCCTATAAACAAGGTTTAAAGTTAAACTTTTTATGAATGATCTTTAATACGGCAATTGTCCAATTTGGTAAGTTTCTATTATATTTGAAAATACTAGGAAAGCTCAAGTACAAACATTAAATGTATATCTTTGGGAATATCTTTTGCATTAAGAGCCTTAAATTCATAACAAAGGTACAAATCTCAATGCTTTAATGATATATTCGAAGTAAATTTTGAAACGTCTACATTATCATTTCGAAGCTAAATTCCACTCTGTTACAGTTTTTCAAGTGAACACAGAGCTATGGCACCCAAAAAGGCTTCGAAGAAAAATGAAGAGCAACCAGAAGGTGATATTATTTCAGACACTACAGCATCTGGGGTACACTCTGTCAAGTCATGGAATGGAATTTCCGAAATACTAGAAGATGAGCTGAAGTATGCAGCCACTGATTCAGATAATCACCTCTGAGATATCACCGAGACTGAGCTTCATAAGGTTGCTGCACGGCCGAGACTTGTTTCATATACCGATATGATCGCCTGGGCATTGGATAAAGTAGATGTTCTGACCAGAAGTATTCTGAATGAGCAAGGAGTTGTTATCATCTCATTCAGGCCTGAACATATCCAAGTAATGTATAAGCTCTCGCCCAATTATAGACACGCTTATAATTCTGAGTTTGTAGCTGCATTTCAAAAAAAGGAGTGCATTGAAGGTGGCCAAACATACCCTGACATGATAAGAGGATGGGCTAGAGATGAAAACAAGTTTAGGACTGATATACATGGAATTTATGCCACAACTTCCTTAAATGAATATATGGTGTATGTAGCAATGATGTTATGTAGACTTTTTGGGAGAAAGGATCCTTTTCACTTTAATGCAGACTGGACACCTTTCTTAGAGGAAGTTTCAAAGGGACGCAGTTTTAATTGGCACAAAATTCTGTCAGATAACCTTACATCAGAGGTTATGAATTACAAAACAGCTAGGTCAAAAGGACAGCCAGTGTCTTTTTATATGTCATCTTATATCATGGATGCCATTTGTTTTATGACTCCTTTCCCATTAATGAATTGGAGTTGGAATGTTTCTTGCCCAGAGCCTGTTCATAAGTACCATTCAACTCTCTGGGAAGAAAATGCAAAAAATTCTTTTTATGAGGTTTGTCACTATGTGATTATCCCTCTGCACAAAATATTCTTTGGATGTGAACCTCCTCGCATTTCTAACACCATCATAGAAAACCTCAAGTCAGTTGCTGAATGGTTCATTGAGGAAAATTTTTCCTATGTGAGGGTTTATGGCCATTCTATTCCACCTCATGCACTCCCAAAAATTTTACCAGACAGGTTGATATGCAGAGAAGTGGCTTATTAGTTAGTAAATGGTGGTATTGGGCTAGAATTAAAAGCTCAACATAAAAATGCATGGCCATCTTTTCCTGTTTATGTAGGAAAAATTGTTTTATTAAACATAGGCCATTCTAAGGCAGAAGCCGAATCGATGGACGAAGTGAAATTAGTAAATATAGAGCACAGGAAACACGACCCATACCAAATAATCAGTCGGCATTTCACACAATGTGGTTTGAAAGAATATGAACATGAAGTTTCAATTTATGATGATGTTTTTAGAAATGTTAAACCTTATGAGGAAGTTCAGAGTAGAGTGCAAACCTTGTCACCTGATACACAGGTGGGGTTTGCATCTTTTCAAAGAAATAGACGACAATGTCTGCCAAAGATTTTACAAGGCGAAATGTCAACTTCATCGCAAGAGCAAGAAACAATTCCTCCGGGGTTTGAAACCATTATTCAGTATAATTCAAGTGACAAAGATAAACTGAAAGATTCTGAAATACCTCCTCAGAATACAGAGGGTTCTCAGACCAAAGAAACACAGACAGAAAAGGGAAAAGGAATAGAAACAAGCCCAATAGACCTCGATGATATTCCAAAAAATGTTGGGGGAACAGCTTCACAGGAACTTGGCAGTCCTATTACAGCATTGACTCCACTTCAGTCTACTTTCGCAACCCCTCATGAAGGAGTTCTATATGTAAGTGATTTAGAGCCAATCACTAGATATGAAATCCCTTCATTTGATTATTTTTTCAGTAAAAAACGAAGAGCTGTCTTTAAATAGGAATTACATCCTGTAGGAGAAAGAACGATCAAAAAACATAAAATTATCATTGATGGAAAGAAGCTAAATGAAGGAGAATTTGCTATAGAGCTAGCAGGAACCATGGGTGTTATAGCATCAGCCAACATGTATTCTGTAGGAAATCTAACCACTATGCTAGAGCAAAAGGATCGGGAAATAATGCAGCTGCAGGACAGATTAAAGGAAACTGAAAAAATTATTGGCTGGGGAATACAAAAAGGTCTAGAACAAGCTAGACTCAAAGACATCCAAGAAATCCAAAAGTTAAATGAAAATTTGGATGAGGCAAAAAACATGATACAGGTTACTCAAGAACAAGTGCAAAAGCTGGGCAATGAAAATAAATCTCTGCAAGATAAAATTATTTCAATTACTAATCAAGTGATTGAAATGGAACATTTCAAGACTAAAGCATCAGAGATATATGCAAATATTGAGGAAGAACAACAGAAGATATTCTATAATCTGGAAATCATCCAGAATTATTTTCAAGAATCTAATAGGTCTATGGAAAAGGTATCGCAGAAAGAAAGAGAAGCTAAAACAGCAAGGAATTCTTTTCAAAAGATAATAACTTCTTTACAAAAAGAAGAAACTGGAAAACACAGAAATTATCCATTTCGGAGCAGTTAAAAGGAGATATAATGATAAAATTTTGGGAAACAAAATTGGAAGGATATAAAAGAATTACAAAAGGGATCAATGAAGATTGTCAAAAGATCTTCAATTTTATTGAAAAAGATTCAGTAAATATCGGGACAGATGTCTTTTCCGAGTTGTTAGGTGAAATCAACATGTAAGGTAGCTAGAGAGGTAGTGGGGGGGCCCAAAGGGCCCATAGTGATAATAGTGGAGGTCATTCAATGTAAGGTGTACTAGGTCCACTATATTATTAAATAAGACCCACTATGGTAGTTAGATATAATAAATGTAAGAGGACTTCTTAGAAGGTTCTACTTCTAGAAGATTCCTCCTCTAGAATGTTCTTAGGTGATG
>ML824005.1:146083-156699 GCA_009831015.1 Picea engelmannii
CCTCCAGGACCATGCTCAGGTCGCTCCTGCTCTCGGTACTCCATGTCTAGGACCATGTGGGCCTCGAGACATGATCTCCTAGTTATCCCTAATATCGGGGATAACAGGGCCTACTAGACAAGACAAAAGTTTGTGAGATTCTGGGTTGGTTTTTGATGTTGCCTCGATTTTCATGTTCATTATTGAGCGATTTTTCGAAACATGGTTTTGTGCTGATGGTTTTCTATTTTTGGTTAAGAAATTAGGGTTGTTGACTAATCCAAGTCATTGGGTTAGGGTTTTGGATGCCGCTGGCTCCTATATGTATATTGTATTGTAAACAATGTATCACAATGAATGAATATAGAATATGTTGTTTTTCTCGGTTTGGGTTTCCACGGGAAAAATCTCTGTGTAATGTTTGTATTTTCCATTGTATCTTTTATGTTCTTCTACTAAAAATATGTTTGCAGTAAATAGTGTACAAGGTTAAAATCTACCTTTGGTATCAGAGCTTTGTTGGCTTCAAGGGGATGCCTTTGTTGTCAAGGGTTTGGCTCGGGACTGTGATAAGCCTTGTTAAAGTGGGGGATATGTGGTATTGATTTTTCAGGTGAAAATAAATGGCGAGCAATTCAAAAATGGAGATCGAGAAGTTTAATGGGAAAAGTTTTGAGTTGTGGAAGCTCAAGATGGAAGATTTGTTGGTGGACAGAGATCATTGGATCGTGGTGGATCCAGGTACTGCACCTATAGGAAATTCAACAGATGACTGGAAAAAGTTGGATCAGAAGGCGAAGAGAACAATCTAACTGTGTATCTCATATTCAATATTACTGAATGTGTCAGAGGAAGCTACAACCAAGGATTTATGGGATAAGTTGGGAAATTTGTATCAGTATAAGCCCCTAGTAAATAAACTATTCCTTAGAAAGAATTTGTATAACCTGAGGATGAGAGATGGAGACTCGATGGTAGATCATCTGAAGGCCTTCAATACTTTGGTAAGTCAATTAGTATCTGTTGAGATGAAAATTTCAAATGAAGATAAGTGTATCGGTTTACTATGTTCTTTACCAGACTCGTGGGATAGTTTGGTTGTGGCCATAGGTAGTAATACAACTTCCTTGAAGTTTGATGAAGTGGTCTCATCCTTGTTGTCGGAGGAGATAAGATGGAAGAACATGGAAGGATAGAGCACAAACACATTATTTACAAGAGGATGCTCCCAGGAAAGAAATAGATATAAGTTCTCAACTGGGATATCTAAGTCTAAGGGTAGATCTAAATCTCTCGGAAAGTTTGTAAAGGTATGTTGGAAATGTGGAAAAAAGGGCACTACAAGAAGCAATGTAGATCCAAAGTTGAGAAAAAGAAGGGATTTGAAGAATATCCTTATACAAAAGAAAATACCTCCAAGGAATAAGGAGGGGATGTGTACTTGGCTTCTTCAAGTACACATGCAGATCATGAGGCATGGTTGGTTGACTCAGGTGCATCCTTTCATATGACTCCCCACAGGGAGTGGTTATGTGAATATGAAAGGTATGATGGAGGTAATGTTTTCCTAGGTGATGAATTGACAACCAGAATCATAGGTCAAGCAAAATTCAAGTTGATGCTCATAGATGGAAGGATTAGAAAACTACCTGGTGTTCTGCACATCCCAGGATTGGCCAAAAATTTGATTTTTGTAAGAAAAATGGACGATGTAGGGGTAAAAAAAATATTTGAAAAGGAAACTTGCAGGATGGTTCGAGGAGCAATGATGTTGTTGAAGGGAGTTCAGTTTGGAATTCTGTATAAGCTGGAAGGAAACACTATTAGTGATTGGTGTAATAGTTCCGTTGTTCTTGATATTGGAGTTGAAGAAGAAAGAAATCCTACAGTCTCTGGAGAAAAGGTTATGTTGTGGCATCAAATACTGGGGCATATCGGAGAGACGGAGTCTTCGAGTACTACACGGTAAAGGTATGGTTGAAGGTATGTCTAACTACTTTCTGGATTTTGATTTATGTGAACATTGTGTATGTGGGAAGCATAAACGAGTAAGATTCTCCTCTGGTGCAATGAGGGAAGAAAGAATTTTACAACTAGTTCACAGTGATGTTTTTGGACCTATGTTTGTCCTATCATTGGGAAAATATGTGTTCTATGTTTCATTTATAGATGACTTCTCGAGGAATACTTGGATATATTTCCTCAAGAAGAAATTTGAAGTCTTTGGCAGGTTTAAAGAGTTTAAGGCTCTTGTTGAGAATCAAACAGAGAAAAGAATTAAGGTGCTAAGGACAGATAATGGTGGAGAGTTATGCGAGAATTAATTTGAAGAATTTTGTAAGAAATGTAGTATAGCAAGGCAAAAGAATACTCCATATACACCTCAATAGAATGGAGTTGCAAAAAGAATGAACATGATGTTGATGGAAAAAACAAGGCGCATGCTCAGTGGTGTCGGGTTAGGGAAATAATTATGGGCAGAGGCAATGGGTATTGCATGTTACCTGGTCAACAGATCACCCTCATCAACGCTGGATGACAAGACTCCACAAGAGGTATGGACTGGTAAGAAACCTTCTCTCACACATCTCAAGGTATTTGGCTGTGATTCATATGTTCATGTTCCAAAGGAAAACATGAATAAGCTAGATATGAAGATTGAAAAGTGTATCTTTATTGGGTATAAAGATGGTCTCAAAAGTTATAAGCTTTGGAACCAAAAAACTAAAAAGGTAGTGTATAGTCGAGATGTGGTATTTAGAAAAAAGAAGGATGTTGTTAAACAGGAAGTCCTACCAAGTAAGGAAGAACCAGAGAAAATAGAGTTTGATTTAAAGGATGATGAATCAGACTCTACAAAAGAACATGAATCTAAAGAAGAAGATCCTCATACTCTAGTATTGAGGAGATCGGTTCGAGAAATAAGGCTACCAGAAAGGTATACTCCATCTGATTTCTGTTCAAATTTTTCTTTGTCTATTACTGATGATGATCCTAGAACTGTCAGGGAGGCAGTGCATTCAGAGGATGGAAATATCTGGAAAAAGGCCATGGACAAAGAAATGACAACGTTGGATAAGAATGAGGCTTGGGATCTAGTGGAGTTTCTGAATGGAAGAAATCCCATTGGTAGCAAATGGGTATTTAAAAATAAGTTGAATGAAGAAGGAAAAGTGGAGAAATACAAATCTCGGTTAGTAGCAAAGGGTTATTCCCAGGTTGAGGGAATTGATTTGGTGAGATTTTTTCTCATGTTGCCAAGTTAACCTCTATAAGATTTATGTTATTTGCTTTTGTTGCATTTGATTTTGAAGTAGAACATATGGATGTGAAGACAACATTCCTACATGGGGATCTGGAAGAAGAAATCTATATGAAGCAGCCAGAAGGATTTGTTGTGAAGGGAAAGAAGGAGTTGATATGCAAGATGAAAAAGTCCCTGTATGGTTTAAAACAATCACCTAGGATGTGGTATAAAATTTAAAGAGGATCATTGTGTGTATTTTAAATTAATTGGTGATCGCTTGATTTATCTGGTCTTGTATGTGGATGACATGTTTCTGACAACAAACAACAAGGAGACTATTCAGGATGTGACAACTTAGTTATCCTCTAAATTTGACATGAAGGATCTTGGTGCTTCAAATTTCATTTTGGGCATGGAAATTAAAAGAGATCGGAAAAAGAGAAAACTATGGTTAAATCAAAGAAAATATGTCAAGACAATATTGCAGAAGTTTAATATGCAGGAATGTAAACCGATCAAAGTTCTTATCCCTGTTGGTGTAAAGTTATTTGCGGATCAGTGCCCCAAGACACAGGAAGAGAAGGAGGACATGTCTCATGTTCCATATGTGAGTGCAGTTGGCAGTTTGATGGATGCACTGGTCTATACTAGACTGAAAAGTTCACATGGAGTGAGAGTTTTGAGCAGGTATATGTGAAAACCATAGAAGGAGCATTGGACAACAGTAAAAAGGTTTTTAGGTATTTTCCTTGCACTGCTAGCTATGGATTGTGCTACCAAGGAAGATCGGGATTGGACATAGTGTTGGATATACATGGCTTTGTGGATGCAGACTGGGTTGGAAATCTGGATCATAGGAGATTTACAAGTGGGTATGTATTTAACTTGTTTGGAGGAGCAATAAGTTGGATGAGCAAAAGACAGGCTATAGTGGCACTTTCAACTACAGAAGCTAAATACATGGCAACCACTCATGCAAGTAAGGAAGCAATATGGTTACAAAGATTGTGTTCAGGTATTGGGTTGGTACATCAAGCTGTAAGGATAGATTGTGACAGTCAGAGTGCAACTTTTCTGGTGAAGAACCTGACTTTTCATTCAAAGACAAAGCATATTGATATTCAATATCACTTTGTGAGAGACATGGTTGAAGAAAAGAAAGTGTTGTTGATGAAGGTGGACACTTTAAAGAATGTTGCAGATTCATTAAAAAAATCTCTGAGCACTGAGAATTTCTCTTAGTGGAGAGGATCCATGGGCATTGCTTCCCTAGATTGTTGACTATGTAACCCTGTAACCCCCTGTATGCAAATAAAACAACAAGTGGGAGAATGTTGGGTATGTGTTATATTCTTTGCAAGAGTAGTGTTGTCTGTTGTTCACCGGGCATGCAGAGGGGGTTTGAGGGGGGGGCGCTAGGCCCCCCCTTGGGGGGTATAGGGGGGCGAAATCCCCCCGTGCGAGGGTTTAGGGGCAGCGCCCCTGAGAATTTTTTTTCCTTAGGAAACGTGTCGTATTTTTGCCTCGTTTTTCATGTTTCATTGATTTTCGTGTCCATTTTTGGGCGAGTTTTTGGCACTTGGTTTTTTTTGATGGTTTTCTATTTTCGTTTAAGGAATTAGGGTTGTTGACTAATCCAAGTCATTGGGTTAGGGTTTTGGATGCCAGTGGCTCCTATATGTATATTATATTGCAAACAATGTATCACTATGAATGAATATAGAATATGCTGGTTTTCCCGGTTTGGGTTTCCAAGGGAAAAATATCTATGTAATGTTTGTATTTGTCATTGTATCTTTTCTGTTCTTCTACTGAAAATCTGTTTACAGTAAATATTGTACAAGGTTAAAATCTACAGTAGTCTTGCAACTGAATTCTACTAGTTACAATGTGTCCATGGAAAATTTATGTATTGCACATGTTTCTTTGTGATATGTACAAGTTAGTGTAGGAATCAAACCATTTACCTTCTTGCTTTTGGTGCATAGTGTAACTATTTTATTAAAGAGTTGGATTTTTACTTTGTTTAGTTTAGCTACTATATATTTTTAGTAGCTAGATCTCTCTTACTTTTATGGTTCAACGACTATCTTTTATTGATAGCTAACCTTATCATGCTTTCACAACCTCATGCTCTCTCATTGTAATGATTATAGTTTAGATTTGTTTTGTGTTTAGTGAATCTTGTCATGCTTTTACAATGTATCATTCTTTCACAACTTTGTACTCTCTTCACACTGTTTCTCTTTCATGCTCTAGCTTCTTAGATCAATTTTCTTCCTTCCCGAGTATTCTTGTCTTGTCTTACATGATTACTTGTTGACCATACTTTCTTTTTGTATGCATTGCATGTTATCATGCTCCCACATGTGACTCTTCTGATTCTTCAGTGATATTTTTTATGTTTGCATAAAAGAACTCCATCATCGTGTTTATCTTGTTACATGGTTACTTGTTGACCATACTTTCTTTCTTTCATGCTCTAGCTTCTTAGATCAATTTTCTTCCTTCCCCAGTATTCTTGTCTTGTCTTGCATGGTTACTTGTTGACCATACTTTCTTTTTGTATGCATTCCATGTTATCATGCTCCCACATATGACTCTTGTGATTCTTCAGTGATATTTTTTATGTTTGCATAAAAGAACTCCATGATGGTGTTTATCTTGTTACATGGTTACTTGTTGACCATACTTTCTTTTTGTATGCATTGCATGTTATCATGCTCCCAGATATGACTTCAGTGATATTTTTTATGTTTACATAAAAGAACTCCATGATGGTGTTTATCTTTTATGAACTCCATGAAGGTGTTTATCTTGTGAGGTGAGATATTTCCCTCCTTATATGAAGGATACTATCATTCCACACTAAGTGTTCCTTTCTCTTTTACACAATTGCCTCTTTTATTATTATACGTTTCTATTCTATTCATCAATAACAAATCCTACAATGGAACAATATGCACTGGGATCCCACTTATTGCTTGGACCCCACCATTGCTTTCCATTTGGAAAACTAGTAACAACATATTTACAAAACGAAGAGCATTCAAACCTTGAAGTCATGGAAATGGAAAGGAGGGGCCACGCCAATTCGTCTTATTGTTCTTTCTTTGTTCCTTATTGCGTCGTGGCATATATTGTAATATTCCCCAAAGGGATATCTAAACGAGTGGCATATAATATTTTTAAGATAATTTAAATGGGTAATGTTTGTGAGTAAAATTTKAGTACGGTAGAACATTGTTTTTTTYCCTYAACCAAGCTGCATTGTTCAACATGTGAAACCCGAATTGTATGTGGTATTTCAATAATTGTTGTTGGTCGATAATAAGGTAACRTGYACTTGAAATTTTTTGAAAATAACATYACCCGCTATCAACTAAAWTTATTATATTATATTAATATGTTTAAACTTAGGTGAAAAACTACCCCACTTACCAAGTAATTAACTCTCATAAATAAAATTTAAAGTAATTCAAAAACAATGTGCTAAAGCAACTAGTATTCAACAACAAATTGTTAACCTAATTGATTCAACAACAATTCGGATTAATATTAATTAATTCAATATGTGTATTAAATAAATATAGATTTATTTTAATTTTACAAGAAGGATTAAATTTATAAAAATTCAAACATTATTTTAAAATTAAAAAATTGGAACAAATGTTTGCATGTCCACAATTTTATTTTATCTATATTTATATAAATATGAATTAATATAAATTTAATTTAATGTTATTTCAATTCTCTTTTACGGTATATGTGTTTATTGAACTTATTTTTAAACACTATTATTTTATTTATTTATTATTATAACATTTAATTTATTTTGAGTGGTCTATCAAATTAATTTTATTTTATATTTGTATAGTCTAATTGTTCTACGTTTTTGTTTTTCAGGGATATTTGCCTGAAATTTGGCGAGAAATTATTAAATGTGCAGATTGGAGTGGTTATTTCTGTATAATTCGAGTGCCCAGGGTTTTTTTAGCAAGTTGAATCCATTTCTAAATTCAAAAAAGCAATTTAAACAACAAAAAATTGTGATTTCATGAAGATTTTTGTCCCCTGATTCCGACGAAAAGGGAAAAAACATAGAATAGTTGGACAACACCCTTTATATTACACGTATATTCTTTGAACAAGTAGTTGGTGCACTTATGAGAGTTTATGATTGTTAAGATGAGTTGGGTGGCCACATGACCCATATTATAACGACATCCTACCCCTTGATAGGTGGTGGATGTTTATCACTTCTATATTAAGCAAATAATTATATAGGAATGTGGTTAGCCTCTATAACACCATCAACTACTTGATACATTTATTTTGTCTATGTGATGTAATGACACATGTTTCCTAGCTTATGTGGCACTATAATGCATTTTAATATGCTTCTTGTAAGGTCTTCGACTAGATGGGTGTGGAGACCCTCGCCCAAGTCTTCAAGGAGACAAAACTTGTGGTTGCTCTGACACCCAAGTGTTGCACTAGTTGGGCAAGTGGGAACCTTGTCCATGCAAACACACCAAGGGGCTTTCCCAATTATGAATATACCAAGAGATTAGGGCACACTGACATGAGGAGCGCACCAAAGTTGGGTTCCCTAGTTCCAAGGGGCATGAAGATTGATGAGAGCAAGGGTTCATTTGGGCGACCAGGTTCGTGAAGGGGCATGGAGATTCATTTAGGCGATCGAGTCCATGAAGGGGCGCAACGATTTGTTTGGACACATGGGTTTGCAAAGGGGCACAACACCCCCAAAGGATGTGATGGTTCGCGATGGTGACCTTTGGAGTCCCTATAAGAGAACAAGGGCACATAATCAAGGAGGGAAGATTTGAATACAAGGAAAGTAAGATCAACTCTATGATTCTTAGGCAGAATTAGATGAAGAGGGGTGATCTCCCTTAAGGAGCCAAGTCACTCCACTTGGAAGGAATTGTGCTTCCTTGAGGTGATTCTATGGGAAGAGTTGGGGTGACCTTTTCTGGCTGAGTTTGGGGGAAGTCTTGTCACAAGTCTGAGGACGCATGCTAGGAGAGAAAACCCTAGGTCTGTGTGAAGCCTTGCAATAGAGAAGAGACAACAAGTCTACAGTTGAGGGCACGTCTAAGGTGCACCACAAAAGATTAAGGAGACAATTGCGACAAATATTCTTAGTGTGACGAATCTATGTATGAGTGTCTTGGTGAGGCGAGGCGAGTTGTGTGACTCTACCTAGTTGTAAACTGATCCAGTAGTGCTCATATTATAATTGTTTCACAATAACAAAGAATTAGTCAGGTGTTAGGCACAATTTGTGTCACCTGCATTATATTTGTGTTTCTCTTGTTTGTTTCTCAAGTGTTCTCTTCGTTTCATGGATGTATGCTTATATATGACTAAGTGTTAATTTGTTAAAAATTATCTAAGTATATAAGAGTTGCACTAGAGTAGGAGTGTGACTCAACGGTATTCTAGAACAGAGTATGGGTATGTTCTAGGTGAAGAGGCATAGTCTAGACGAAGTAACCTTAGTGTTGCCAAGCAACCAAGAGAGAAACATTATAGTGTTGTACACCCTCAAGAGGTGCATGATCATAAGATTTGGCTAGACACACTATGGGGACATGACACTTCTTATAATGTGATCCAAAATGGATATAAACCAACGAATGGGCATCATAATGAGTACCTACAAGATTAAACTAGTAATTTATGAAGGTTATGCAAGCATTGTAAATGTAAAGTGTATGAGACAAAAGAGATATAAATAAATAAATAAATGAAATAGGAAAATAAAAATAGGAGAGAAGAGTGAGGAATGGGAAATGAACGGTCATCTTGTTGGCCTTCCCATCATTCTCAAGTCTTTCTATTTCCTCTGGGATTTTCACTCCCAAAGGGTCCTTTGTCCAATGAGGAAGAGGCATAGAAATCCATGAGAGCATTGTATGAGTGATTGACTAGATGAATAGACTAAGCCCCATTCAATTTTGGTTTTCCCATTTGGGTTTCCATGGTAAAACATTTGTTTTATGGTGTGTTTAAATTCCTGAATGAATAATCGCTTGTATGCTAAGACTATGTTGCTTGTTTCAATTCCGACGTAATGTGCACATTCCTATTAAATTATACACACATGTAGATTCTATAAATGTGGATGAACCTGCACATATAATATCTAGCTAGCAAAAGACATACATAGTTTGCAGAAAAATGAGAAAAGATGGAAACGAGAGAGAGAGAATCAACTAATTGTATTAACTGAATGAAATAATGATACAATACAAGTGATATACGCTGCATAACTCAACTAATGCACCATAATGCATGATGTAATGCACCATAGTGGTGGTCTAGAGTGATCTGGACACACACCGACAGTCACAAGAGTTAACTACCACCTAGTCTAAGTCAACTAGCCTCTCAATCCTCAGTTAACTGATTAAATCAGAGTGAAATGAGGAGGAGATCAAGGAAGCATGAGTAATGCACCACTCTGGTGATAATCCCAAGGAAAATGCACACTAGCAATGATGATCCCAATGCTGCATGGTGATGGAACCAATGTGGCATAGATCCACATTGTATCTTTGGTGGCTATACTCTTCAGTCAGTATGATTATGGATCCGTAGTGTATTTTTATGGGGGCCATACCTTGAAAGTATTTTATCACTCAAGCATAGGTATGCCTACCTTGGGTTTGAAACATGTCATAACATTTGTTTGATGGTTGTTTGCAGCTTTTACTAGGTTCTCCGATTCCACACCCTTGCATTAAATATTTGTCAAGTGTTTCGACCATCATTCTCTCTTCTGACCTCACACTTTAGGGGGAATTCTGTTACACATGAAATTTGCACACCTAGGTACCTCACCCTAAGTGTCATAAAGTGTCATATAAGTGTCTCATACACCTTGTGATGCAGGAGCATCCGCAACATTCAAAATTCATCGCATGAACCAGCGCGAAGAGGGAAAGAATTGTACAGCTGGACAAGCCAGCAAACCTTTTTTCTTTTGATTTTGAATTTCACCTTGGTATTCGTTGCGCCGCCGTTTACTAAAGGCATTTAAAGCCAGGCGCATTGTATTATGTTACAGATAGGAAGACAGTTAATACAATTAAGGCTGGTAGATGGAAATTAGATGTAGATTAGACAGTTTACCTTTCGAGAGGGAAAACGGAGTATAGACACCCTCCCTTGTATCATTGTATGATTCATTATTCAGTATTAGCAAGAGGAGCAAGAAGAAAAAAAAGAGCAGAGAGTCTGTGAAGAACCTCCATGTACAGTTATTGAATTAATAGGAAGAGCTTTGATTCAATTTCATGGATGTGTTAGATGTTTTTGTGTTGTTGATGTTATGCTTCTGCTTACTTGCTTCTTTCTATGC
>ML824006.1:8583-22684 GCA_009831015.1 Picea engelmannii
TTAACATAGAATAAGAATTAGTTGTTAGTTCTTCTTACTTTCAATAGAATAGATTTCCTTTCATGCATTGCATTGAGCATTTAGATTTCCTTTCACGCATTATAAATAGTTTTGCATTAGGCATTTAGTTCACTTGCCTCTTAAGCTAGATAGTTGTTCAATGAGAAGTTTTACTTGCAGTAGTTAGTTGCCTTTGCTTACTTGCCTTTTGTTTTAGTAGGTTAGTTAGGTGTCTTTGCTTACTTGTCTTTTGCTTTAGTAGGTTAGTTAGGTGTCTTTTCTTATTTGTCTATTTGCTTTAATAGGTTAGATAGGTGTTTTTGTTTACTTGCTTATTTATTTGTTTTCATAGGGTAGTTGCTCATTGAATGTAGGTTGGCAAGTTAAAGAAGTTTTCTTTTGTCATTTGTTTATTATGCTTAGTAGTTTGCTTATTGCTTATTGTTGAACTAGTTTGTTTTACATAGGGTTTTACTTGCTTTCTTAGGAACTATCCATCAATCCTTGTCCCAAACATACTTAGGTTACCTAGCTTCAAGTTGCTTAGTAGGATTTGCTCATTAGATAGGTTTGCTTGAGTAGATTAGCCTTAGATAGTTGCCTTCCTAAGTTAGACTATACTCCTACCAGCCTTCTACCTTTGGCATATATTTTGCTACAACTCTAAGTTTACTTACCCCGGGTTGACAATTTAATTGAGGGTAGTTTAGTGTCTTTTTAGTACATATAAATCACCTAACAGTCATTCCCCATTCTAAGCGCATAAATACATGTAGCTAGCTTTGAAAGAACCCTTATAGTGCTCTCAAAAGATCCCTCTTAGCTTCTCTAAGGGATTGAAATGCATTCATGGCTTTCAGATGCTTTTGGACACCAGAAGATCAATCATTGATGGTGCCAGTTTGATCCCTCGCTCTAATGTGCATTCAAAAGAAAACATATGATGTAAAACTCAACGCTCAGATATAATATCCATGATTCCCAAATCAAAGACGAATATTGGGTAAGAAAAGATAAAAATAAATGTGTTATGTTGTCAGGGATTGTGCAAACAAATGAAATCAATGCATCTAGAGGTTTTTTAGTTGTTATGTCCCATAATTTTCCTGATATTGACCATTGATTTGAAGCAAGTGGTTTGGAATTATAATTATCAATACCAATCAAAATTGAGACAACCAGAGAGCAAAGAAAATGAGTCTATGTTGTGTTGTCAAATGGAGATCATTGTATCTATTATACAATAGTCCAACAATTCATGAACATAACCAACACATCCATTATAGAGAGGGTATAATAATTTAAACCAAAATAGTAAAAACTAGAACTATTTTATTATGCTCGGAGAATTCATTACAAAGGGGGTGAACTATGCATGCTCAAATTTGTATGCATTGTTACTCAATAACAGACTGAAATTGCATATAACCATGGCTTCAAGATGCCTTTGCTCAATGTGAAGAGGTCTCTTGAATCCTTCGTCCATCCACTTTGAGAAGATTTCCTTTCAAGCTCTTATTGTGCTCCTTCAAAAAAAAATCTCCAATTCTCTTTTCATTTCTCGTTTCCCTTCTTCACTACAACCTTCATCTTTAATGGGCTACTTTTGGAAGGAAAATCATCACACTGGTTTGTTTCCCCTTCCCATTTTTCCAAAAAGATAAAATAAAATTAAAAACAATTACAAGATTATTAAAAATTTACAAAATATTTTGGGTGAGGATTCAATTTGGATCGTGCACCTTCCCATTTGCAGGCTTTTGGTTCCCAAAAGATTCAACTCCCTTCAATCATCTTCTCTAATCAACAAGTAGACTTTGAAAAATCTCCAAAAAAGGATGCCTCCATTGTAGGATGAAAGATAAGAGTTGAATAGGGGTGACCTTTGACACAACCTTGTTGTCTATCTCATGGGTAGAAATGACATTTGTTTCTGCAATAAGTCATTGGACAACCATTTCTCCTTGGGATACAAGTGCAAACAACTCCTCTTTCCCCTTGACTATCCAAGATTTATTCTTGGCTGTTTGGTTCTTGGGATGGATTTCTGGGTGAAGCCTCCAACATTTGGCCTCCCAATGTCCAGTCAATTTGCAATACTAACAATAGTTCCTACATGGGATTATTGGCCTTCTAGAGTGCCAACGATCGCTAGCTTTATGACCTCTTTTTCTGCAACAAAAACAAACTATGTCATACATTTTATGTTTGTGATGATACTTTATATCTTGGTTGCTTGATCGTACAAGATTTGGAGTGAGTCTGGATAGAGTAATCATATTTGTGTTTCTCTCTTACAAGCCTCTACAAGAAACTACTCCTTTTCCATCTAACTTTTCCTCCATGGGAATGGCTTCTCTTTCAGTTCCTCTTTCCTTGACGAAAGTGGATTGAGATGCACTTGTGTTGGCTTCTTGTCCACTGAATCCTAGGCCTTCATTCTTGGGCCTTTGCTGAGATACAATGGGGATTAGAATCCCTTGGCCTTCCTTTCCTAACCCTTGGCCATCATATCCCATTTTCCTCATGATCTTGGAACCGATGCCTCTAGTGTGATTTTCAAAGTCACCAAATATCTCTCRAGGAAGGGTCTTAAAAGGTGAGTTTACCAGGMTTGACTCCATCATGGTGTTGGACTCCTTACCTTTCATTACCAATAGTTGTGTTACCATCTATGTTAGTGCAACAATGTAGAATTGAAAAGGAACTTGAACTTGAAGGAGAGGATGGGGATGGAGTAGGTTTAGGAGGGTCACCGCTACCTCCTTCTCCTTTACCTTAACTTGGTCCTTCTTTGTTCTTCTTTCACTCCTATAATTCTTCCACCATGGTTTTCATCTCTAAAAAGGATTGTCGAAACATCACTTCACATTTGAAGGGGTTTTCTTCCCTTGGAGATTCCATTGCTTACCTTTGGAATGCACATCTCGAACCAATCTCAATATTATACTCTTCAAGTGAACCTTCTCCTCACTTGAGCTTAGACCTGGTTAGCATTCAATACCAACACTTGTGAAAATACAAATCGACATATCTCTGATCAAAAGCTATAATACCAAACTTGATCATAAATTAGTGCTAAAGGCGTTATTTAAACCACTAATTTATATTCTATTAACAAGATTCTCAATTAATTAAAAATCAACATTTAAGAACCGAAATTTAAAATAAGAGCTAAAAAATATCACAAGAAATACTCAAAAAATTCACAACGTAGTTCACCCCTATGAGCTACGTCTCCGGGTCCACTTCAATTGACGATTTGATCCATTAAAAAGGATGCAAGTACATCATTTCATCTTTTACATCAATTAATGGCCTCAATCTGCAAGCACTATCTATGATGTTCTCTAGGAATATAACAATGGTTTCTTCCTGCAAATGAACATAGGATTTTCCCTTTCTCCCAATGAAGGGGATCTCTTAGTCAATATTCAAACTAACAACAAATCGAACCTGAATTATTAGCATGGAATTTTTGTGTAGAATATAAACAGGTCCTTGGCACCTGACCTTTCTCACTGACACTCCACATTAATTCTTTGGACATGAATGATACATCCAACAGCTCCCAAACACCTTAGATGAATGCAAAAAATATTACAAAGTTTTATCTCCAAAATTTTGCAGGAATTCACTTCTCTCGTAATGAAGAGTGTTGTCCAATGCAATGTTGGTGAGCTACCTAGCCCTCTTACATTCTGTCACACAAAGAAGAAACAAAGCAACAATGGAATTATAATTGGTCAAACCTTCTGCCTATTGAGAGGAGATCGTTGGTTTTTTTTATGGCAATGTTGAGCCCTCAACAACTCCCATTAATTTTTAGCAAAAACAAAGCCCCCCCCCCATTAATTCTTATCACTTGATCCTACTTTTCTCAATTGAAGGGGTGGTTTTATGGTCAAACAAATTATTTATTTTTTTTATTATTTTAATTTTTTTCATTTTCTTTAGTTTTGAGTGCTTTCATGATTGATTCTTATGATTTATTTTCCATGTGGTGATGACTTGGTGATATAATGTTTTTTGGAATGAAGTCATGATAGGTTTATTGATGTTATTTTGTGCATGTTTGAATGAGAGTGAGGAATCATTAAACACATGAAAATATAAATGTTTTTTTATTGTAGCTTTATGATCACAATTTTGGTGACAAGCTTGTTGCGTCATGAAAGCTAGTTGTATCATCACATTTTCCTTGTTGGAACATGGATTGAACACAAAGAAGAACATATTCGAGAGGCATCGGTGGTGTTTAAAGACACTGTAGCACTGAAGAATGAGTCACCCAAGGAGTGAGAAGATCTCCCAAGATAATCCGATGATCTGAGATAATGATAGACCAATCACAAGGATCATCTATAAATGAGTTTCGATCATGGGCCAAAACCAACAAACTTGGGTGAAGGTGGTTGCGCCTGTCCATAAAACGTGGATTAGGGATCCCAAGTGGACATGATCAACCAATGATTTAGTCGGTCGTCGACCCAAAGACTTGGTTGAATCACATAAGAAAAAATGTGAGGTTTATGATGGAACCACATGTTCCAACACCCTCCTTTGAACTCAGCTTGGAGGAAAACAAATTCTACAACATCCCCCCCTGAATTTGTTCTAACTGCAAAAGTTGATCACAAGATGGTACACCAACATTCCAGAGGAAGTATGATCACCATCAAAATATATCAAGGCCAAAAGAGCAGTCATCCATTGCAAACTGGCTACAAAATATGTTGTCTAAACATGGTCCTAGTTCGTCAGTCAACTAGACAACAAGACAACACCAACCAGTCGATCAGTCGAATAGACAAGAAGGCACCAATAATCAGTCTTTGTCAATCCAAAAATATCTTCCAAGCTAGACAATCTCTGTATCCAAACAATATTTACATCGAGGTACAATAAGCAGTAGTACAACTCCCAACAACACAGTCGAACATGGTTAAGTCGGTCTCAGTAAATCCAAGCACATTAGTTGGGTTTACATATCAACAACTTCCATTACTCTCCCCATTAAACACCACTGGGGGATCAAAGAATCATCAATAGATCTTCATTGAAACATCAGTTAACGAAAAATAACAAGTCAAAACTTAGTCGAAAAATGTGCAGTCGAAAACACCTCCAATCGACTCTCAAGTTGGGTCAAGTCTTAGTCGACCAATATCCCAGTCAAATTCAAGTCAATTATCTAGTCAGTTTGAACCTATGGTCGATCGTGACTGCAAATCGATTAGTAGTGAAGAGGAGCTATGCACACCTATACAATCGAAGAAACACAATGGTAGGAACTCATCAAATATCTGGTCAGATGCACCCATGACCACTCATCAATCCAACCAAAGTCTATCCTGGTAGTTGGTACTAGTCCACAGCTCTATCTTTTGTGTCTCTTTTGCAAGGATATAAAAGCATGAGTGCCATTTCTTCTATGGTGAGGATGATGATAAGGAACATAGTGTTGTGATAGTTGATCAAGAGATATAGAATCAGGGTCTATTGTACTCTTAGGAGTAGAACAATGTCATCAACAATAGTATGAGATTCAGGCATGTCAGGAACAACCATCTCATCAATTGATTCACTAGATTTCTCTGCTGGAAAATCAGTCTGAACTCCACCTACAACAAACAAAACTTACTTGGTTGCAACAAGGCCAGGTGTAGGCAAGGAGGAAAAAACATCATATCCAATCATAATAGGAGTAGCAATACCCTGTCCATTCTTCCCAAGTCCTCCTCCAGTATATCCCATCTTGTTGAGCAATCGTGATCCTATACCTATAGTGTGTTTTTCAAATCTAGGAGAAATAGCATAGTCATTAGTTTTAAAACATAACTTGGCAACATCTAGATTACAAACATCAGCAGGGGGTGGAGAAGAAATGGGTGAGCTTGGCGGCTCAACAACATCAACACTCTTCTCACAAATAGTTGGACTAGCAACAATGGTGGAAGAATAAATAAGAGAGTATGGCAGCTCAACACCAACAATATTCTTCTTAGAAGTTGTCTCGACATTTTGTTCAACAATATGTAGGCTATGAAGAGTCTCATCCTTCTTAGTCAGCTGCAACAATATGGCATCATAATCTACTTTCAATGCCTCATACTCGTCAAATAGTCGATTGTTATCTTCTTGAAGAGGAGAAACTTCTTCACAAATCTCATCAACGAAGCCCCACAAGTGGGAAACCTTACAAGTCAACTGGGTATTTTCTTCCATTAATTGGATGACATATGTGCTCACTATTGTATGAGGAAGGGATTTCACTTCTTCCTCCAAGTCTTCAAGAAGGTCAGACCTTTCCTCAAATTCTTCTGCAAGAGTTTGAAAAAGCCTTGTCGCAGTGTTCCCCATGGAAACAACCCTTATGGAGTGCTCAACCACAACAGTCTAGAACATGTCTTTTGCATACTTCAACTTAACTTTTAGTCCTGCATTCTCTGTCTTCAAGGAAACATTTTCATGAGAAATGTATTTCACCTCCTTCATGAAGTTATCAACAAGATCAGTTTTGTCACCAAAATCATCCGCCAGATCTTGGAAAATGGTTTCCATGGTATGCTCTAGGTGAACAATTTTCCTAGACTTCTCATCAAACCTCTGCAAAAGGATGGTTTGAAAGAGAGAATCCTCATTTTCCAGCTGGGTATGGGTTGTCCCCAATTCATTGCTCAGTCATTGGTTTTCAGTATGCAATTGTGCAATGACATTCTACAAAGCAGTGACTTCTGCATGAAGTTAGTTGTGAGATTCTTCCAAGGAGATAGCCTTCTTCTCATGAATCTCCTACAATTTCTGAAGCATTAGATATTCATCTTTGTCCAACATGCCCATCATTAATGGAGGGAAATATCTAACCACAAGGAAGGAAAATCAACCACAACAAAAGAATTAGCTCACTGGTCAACTCACATAAAGTCAGTTCGATGGTATATAGAATGGAAAACTCACATCTAGCCATCTAGGTGAAGAAACCACCAACACAAACTATTGGTCGATTGCACACAATGAAGTGGAGCACGCAATAACAATATCTAGGATTTTGATCATTGAATGATGAGGAGTGAGGAGAGGTCGAGAAGTAGGCACAAAGGTTAGGGCATCCGTGTTAGAAATAAAGAGATGTGCTCATTTTTCCATAAACAATATAGCAATATTGTCACCCAACCATAGGCACAAAGGCTACCCCCGAGCACCTTAACCTTGACAGATAGAATAATTCTGGAAGCAGACCAATACCCAACCAAGGTAACACACCTTTCTCCAAGGCTAGCGCACCAAGAAAGAATAACCAAAGACCAAGCAGAAAGTCCAAAACATAACCAAGAGATAGTCCAACCAAAATCCAAAATCCCAGTTGCAACAACTGCACTCCCTCTCCAAACTTGCGCACCACTAGTCTTATGCAATTGTCAGTGAGTGAGTGTCAAATGGTCTCTAGCACCCTCTATTTTACTACTCTATCTCACTTAACTGGCCTGACTTCTCTTTCTGGAGGCTAATAACTCAATATTAAATATTCTCTTGAGATGACTTGTCTTCTAGGGTTATTATCCAACATTTTAGGGTTTCTCTTTCTTCCAAGATTATTCTAGTATTGTCAAAGGTTACACCTGGAGGTTAATACCTCTCACAACTACCATAATATCAACACTCCCTCCTAGCTAGGGAGGTATTAAAGGCAATGATATTGAGAACAAACAAAACATTCAACCGGTAGGCATCATCATAGCCACATAAGCTATCTCATGATCACATACATCAACTCACGAGCAACATCATCACTATCAATATCATCTGATAGCATCAACTGCATCATCTCTCGAAGTCATACTTCATCTAACTAATTGGGAATGATGTTGAATAAGTCACTCACTCCACATAGTGATACAAGAACCATTCTTCTAATCCAAACATATGTCCTAGAAGAATAATCGTTCCAACATATGCTCAAAGTCACGCCATGGGCTACAAGGACTATTCTTCTAATCTAGACATACGTCCTAAAAGAATGACTATCCTGGACCATTTTTCCTCTGGCCACTACTGTGAACTCAGGGAAAATGTTTGTCCTGTACCAATATTTCCACTTTGGTCACTACTGTGAACTCGAGGAGACAAACCAATATTCTAATCTGAACATACATCCTAGAAGAATAGTTGTCCATGGTACATCAACAATCTGTCAACCTGGACCATTCTTCACAGGGAGAATTTATGTCCACTGAAAATATTTCAACCTAGACCATCCTCCACAGGAAGGATGTCTTTCCACCAGCAATTTGTCCTTCCTGGACCATTCTCTGCCTAGAGAATGTCCGCCCATCAACACACTGACTATACATATAGCTGACAATCATCTCCAACACTAGTGGTAATCTCTATGGAAATCAGAACAATGCCATCCAATAGAACACAATTGTTTCTATCCATAGTAGTACATAACGACTGCCCAGTGGTACACAACCACTCCTAGTAGCACACAACTACTAACTAGTAACACATAGTCACTATCAGTGGATCACATCCACCTCAGTAGCATACAACTACTGTTTAGAGACATACAATCTCCACAACAATCATATCATCTGATATCAACTTGCATAAACAATATCATGATACAAAATGAATCATCTAGGCCATTCTTCCGCTCACATCTGTGAGATCTAGAAGAGAATCTTCCCTCAGAAATTAAAACATCAGCCATGGGCTATCTGGACTATTCTTCCCAATCATAGAAGAATAATTGTCCCTGATTTATGAGCCTAGACCATTCACCTAACTGGGCCATTCCTCCGAAACTAATCATAGTGCAACTTGGAGAGAATGAGTCTTCCCTAGGGAATGCATGTCCCTGATTGTTGAACATGGACCATTCCTTCGGCATTAATCACAGTGCAACCTGGAGAGAATGATTTTGCTCTATGGAATGACTATCTAGATCATTTCCTATGGAAATGTTTGTCCTACACCAACCTCCAAAATAGAACATTCTTCGAAACTGCTCACAACTGTGAATTTCGAAAGAATGACTGCCAAGCGAGGCTAACCATTCTACTTGACCACTACTTAGAGTGACTGCCAAGAAGAATGATTGTCATAGACCATTCCCCCACACTGGACACAAAGGGAATCATTGTCTATGGTACATCAACAATTTATCAGACCATTTTCATTATGAAAAATGACTGTTCGATATGGACCATTTTCTGAAATGGAAAATGACCGTCTGTCAAAAATCTCGAACCACTTTTTGGATTGGAAAGGAACTGCCCAACTTAGACCATTTTTTGAATTGGAAAATGGTTGTCCATAAATCAATAACATATTAGTGCTCCCTCCCAACCTGAGAGTAATCACTTCCTTTTTCAATAAGGAATTCGTCTCCACGAGACCCAACTTGTCCCTTAAGTACCAAAATATCTACTATCTACTCATCTATGGAGATATATTGGAGAACCGCTTCTCTCCTCTGGAATTTATCACGGAGAAAATAATGCTTGATCTCGATGTGCTTCGATCTATCATGGAACATCGGGTTCTCTGAAAGCTTCACACAGCTCTGATCATCACAACATATCACGGTCGAATCCAATACCTAATCAGATAGTCCAAAAACCAACTTACAGAGCCACACTACTTCCGTACAAACATCACAAGCTACAATATACTCTGCTTCTGCAGTGCTGAGTGCAACAGACTTATGTTTCCTCCTAGCCCATGACATCATGGAAAAGCTCAAACTTAAACATATCCAAGTAGCACTTCTTCTGTTATCTACACTCCCTGCCCAATCTGAATCGATAAATCCATGTAGCTATATATCATAACTTAAACGTCCCACAAAAACAAATATTCGACTGAGTATCCTCCAAATAGATTAATGAGGCAATCAATTGTCGATACAAAGACGAGTCTACTGGATTAGAGTCTCTCAACTTCTTTAGATCTGTTATAATGGGAGTTTGCCATGGATTTGCAATCCATCATCTCAGACTTCTGAAGAATCATATCAATATACTTCATCTCTCATAAGAAGTTTTCACCATGCTTCTACTGTACATGAGAGGATTTGCACCAAGTTTTCTTGAATCCATATAAGGTCTTCTTCCATCTGCATACAAGGGTCTCTTTTTGGTATACCTCAAAACCTTGAGGTTGCTCTGCATACGCTTCTTCTTCAATTACTCTGTTGAGAAGAACATTCTTTACATTCATCTGATGTAAATTCCAACCCATGGATGGGAGATATAATGGCTCAGGTAGAGGTATATCTAGTTTCTAGAAAATTTGTCATCACAATGTTCTCCCTCCTACTGGGAGAACCCTATAGCCTTGAATCTCTCCTTGTATCTATCAATGCTTAAGTCTTTTTCACAATTTCTCACATACATTGTTCTTCATCACAACTTCCTTCCATTCCTTCTGCTTGACTGCTTCTAGTGGGTTCAAACTGGTTCAATTGGTTGTTCTGAACTTTCTTTATTTCTTGGAATCTTCATGTTCTTCCTCATGTTTCTCTTTAGTGTTGGATTCCATGGAATATTCTATAGATTACATGCCCTTATTTCTTGAAGGCTCCAACCTTCTGCCATAAGAACACAAATGTAGATGGACAACCAAGGATATTCAAGGCTTCTTTTTGAAGAAAACTTTTTCTAGAGTCAAACTGAACACTTGTTGTTTATCATAGATGCTACTTCCAATGAAGAGCATGGATAAATACTTCATAGTCTTTACATATTCTTCTTCGATGGATCATATCGTCGGGGATTAGCTCCCTCCTAATCCCGACTTCATGCATTAATGAGCAATATGCATTCTCTTCTTAAAGAGTTTAATCTACGTTTTGAAAGAATATAAATTGAAGAGTAGAAACAAGCAGATAGATTTGATTTTAAATAATACATCACTTTTTCATGAGCCTTAAACTTTTGTGAAAAAGATAATTCCTTTTTCACAATCTCATGCTCTTTGACAAGATGAAATAATTCAATAAATACTTACTCGCACAATTCAATATACATCTTAAAAGAATATGTGTAAAATATTATAGATAAGCAGATGGTTTTCAATTTGAGTGAAGCATCATTTTTTACAAAGCTCTTACTATAGTAAAATGTTTTTTTTGCATTATATTGATTGGTGATGGATCATTTTTATCGATGTTCAAGAACAAAATATATTTTCATTTGGTTGACTTCATCAATGAATGTGCCCCTTATTTTGAAGATTGGTTTGATTAATTAATGTTTGATTTTCTTTTGAATTGAATACATTGATTGAATACATTGATGATTCATGACTGTATGGTTTTGTTTGTTACAATGATCTGTGTTCCTTACTTTAATATTTTGTTTTCATCTAACTTGTTTTTTTCTAAATAATTATGATCTATCTCAAGATAAAACTTAAGACACGTTTACACATAAACATGGAATTTTATGAGATTAAATACTTCCTTTTTCCTTTAAGTTTTGTGTGCATAAACAATTACAAACGAAAGAGTTTGACAATATATGTAATTAAATTATTTTTTCTCATCGAAAGTAATTTTTTTTTTATATAAACATATAGATGTTTTTTTTTTAAATAAACATTTCAATATCAATTCAAATTTCTTTTTCAAATTAAATATAAAATCAAATTATGTGTACATCCTTTTTTATGTGAAATATATTTAAAAGATATTAAGTAATAGGTTAATAATGAAATTTTATAATTATATTAAAATATTAAGTTATTCCACTGAAATAATACGATAATTTGACATATAGTGATTGATACTAATATTGGAATGTTGATATTTTATGAACATAAATTACATGTCTTAGTAGACCCTCCCACATGGACGGTCAACCTTCAAATTAAAAGAACAATTTGCGATGACATGAAATAAATTCACCATGCACTAAGCCTTATTCACCATGCACTAAGCCTTATTCACCATACACTAAGTCAATCATTGGCTCAGTGCATGGTTTCATGAGCCATAAAAAGTACATGGTACAGGGTGTATGGTCATAAGCCATAAGTGATGAGCATTATGGACATGAACCATCTACTATGCTTCTAGATACCACTCACCCGCCACTGCACTGCCCTGCTCGGAGGGTAAGCCTTATTCACCATGCACTAAGCCAATCATTGGCTTAGTGCATGGTTTCATGAACCATAAAAAGTACATGGTGCAGGGTGTATGGTGATATGCCATAAGTGATGAGCATCATGGACATGAGACATCTGCTCTGCTCCCAGATACCGCTCGCCCGCGACTGCACGACGAGCAATATCCAGCCTGCTGCAGAGTCTTTAAGACTATGCAGACTGGATGCTCGTGCAACCATACTCGTTTGTTTAATGACTTCACCCATCCATGCTCCTATCCACATTCATCCAGCCATACAGTCATGCTACGGCGAAGGCTATCCACCATGCAGTAGCCCAATCATTGGGAAGTTGCTGCATGGTGTACTAATTGAGTTGTTGCATGCCCATCCCATGCCATATACCATGCACCATAAAACTCTGATCCCGCATTTTATTTCACGGCGCGTTCATACATGACATGCATGGCATGATATTCCGTCGTCCGGTGATTTCTTCAAACGGCGTCTCCACCTCCTCCGTCAAAGATCAAGTTGACATGGACATTGTACATCTAAACCATTAACGCTACAGGTACCTTCCTGAACCATTCTGCATCCATTTAAATTTGAAATTTAAACTAGGCACGTTTCATATATAAATTTGAAATTTAAACTAGGCGCGCTTCATTCGAAAGACAAATGCAGGTTACCTCACGGGAATAGAAATCAAGAATGCTCTGCACTTCAGAGCCAGGCAGTGCCCATGAGAAAAGTTTTATGGCCCAATCCAGACATCCTGTGTTGGCCTTCCCTCTGACGTAGTAGGTTGCGCTTATGCAAGTCTTCTTTTGAGCGAAGGAAGGAGCTCCATGGATATCCTCTCCTCAAAATTCAGGAGTCATGGTTGCGGCCAGCTAAGAATATCTGAGGGTTATTTGATGTGAATTCGAGTATGGAAAATCGTGTAACGGAATTCATGGTGCTTTGTTGAGCTCCAAACTCTACTGGATCTTCGACTCATAAATGAAAGAACCTTCGTTCCCTTGCCTCGATGCGAAGCCATGTGCCAGTGATGGGTTTTGTATATGCAAGTGAAAGAGATGCGCTCTGGAGCAATATCTCAAAGCATCCGTAAGGCCTGTAACCAAACATTTCGAAGAAGCGCATAGTAAATAATTACAAAAAAACATTGTTGCGGCTCAATGGACAAATAGGTATATCATGGTCCTCTCCTCTCGTCTCGGTTTCACCGTTGTGTTCGGCGTTCGAATCTTGGTGGAGTCTGTCAAACATGTCGGAGACGCTCAGAAAACGAGGCCGAGAGCAAAGGGTTTTGCCGGATTCCATTGATGTACGAGAATCCAAACGCTTCAATGGTGAAGAAACAGACCGGTTTTGTCATCTGCTGCAATTAGACAAAACCCCAGTTGAAGAAGAAGAATTCGCTCCGAGTGAGGATTTCGTAACTGGTGTCATGAGAAGCCTAGAGGAAGAGATCAGTGCGACATGTTAAAAATTTTATGCCCCCAACTCGGAGGATAATTTGTCGGCCTCCGATATCTCTAGCAGCCAAAGCCTCATTTCGGACTCGGGGATTGATCTGTGCTATCTCTTAGAGGCTTTGGATGATGATCTCGGTATTCCCTCGAGCCCCGTTCTGGACTTGAAGGACCAAGTCTGTCAATCTCCCAAGGAAAGCTTGTCTGCCGAGGGTTTTCTGGAAAAATCGAATTTGAAATGCCTCAGTGAAAATTGACACTTCAAGGACGAGTTTGAAAACTATCAACAGTATGCATTGTATGAAGATCCCTGCGATGCGAGCGAGATGCACGATTATATGAACAGAGATTTATTTCACCTAGACATATTTTTTGATGGGGGATTTTCTGCGGCATGGCCATTCGAAACTGTTGGACGCCCGTAATCAACGCAACGGCTCATCGGGACTGTATAATCATGTACTTCGATCTTATGCAGAATAGATATGGTTGTAATATTGATGC